>JASVER010000155.1:5600-51982 GCA_030449065.1 Oceanodroma leucorhoa | reverse complement strand
CGCTGCGCCTGGATGGGGCCGCTGGCGGGGGCAGCGCGGGCCCCCGCCCGCCTTCCCTGCCCGAGCGGCCGCGGCGGCGCCCCCAAGGCCGTGGGGCGAGCGGCGGGGGCGGCAGGTGCCTCGGCCGGCCCTAGCGAGGGAAGTGACAGCGGCGGGGCTGGGCTCCCTGGGCGCTGTGAGACGGGGCTAGCGGCAGCACCGGCACCCCGAGCGCTCCAGGCAGGTGATGCTGGCAATCCTCTGCCCAGAGTCCCCGTTTCAGCTTGGAGGGTGGYCGTGGTGGCTCCGGCCCCCCCAGGAACAGGGGTTGGTGGCAGCGCAGCTGGTTTAGGCTCTCTGAACCCCTTGGAGAAAGCGGCTGCGGCCATCCCGCTTCTCCAGATTGCCCAGAGTGGGTGGCAGCAGTCACAGACTTCTGCAAAGTCTCAGGGGCACATGATCTCGGTATCAAAACTCCCGAGACTGAACTAGACTTGTCTGACTGTTCTGATACAAGGTGTAGGTACGGTGACAACAGCAGGAGACGCCCCCAGCCTTCTCCTTGTGCAGATTACAGTGCTAACACCGAGACAGCTGGTATTAGCAGCGTTAGCTTTCTTTCTGAACACTGGCATCATCCCACCTTCTCCTCATTGCCCACGGGGTTTGGCAGCCATCGCTGCGCCAGGCTCACTTTTCCCCTGTTTTTGATCACAACACTAGTTTTTCAGGAGGTGTAACAGCAACAAGTTCCTTTTAAATCTTTACACTGCTTCTGTCTGTCCTAGAGGTTAGACAGGGTTTGAGTCGTTTGGGTTGTCCATCTAGGTGATACTATAGCTGGTAATGTTGACAGCCATTTTTCTGATTTATTCATCTGTTGGGTATTTTTGTCATTGCTTTTCTGGCAGGTTTAAGGCAAACCTGGGAGGAACATAATTTGGAATGTAAATGAAGGCTAGGTGTATATATAGCAGTGAAATAAAATATCTGAATGAAGTCCTTTGTCTGCTTTTGGAATAGTATATTTATAAAATCTTCTTTCTTCTAACTAGAATGTGCAAGTGTATTACATAGTTCCCTTGCTCAAACTGGTGGAAATGTATTTTTTTGAATACTAGTGAACATCACAACTTGAGTTTTAATGGTGCTGCTATAGCTATGATGTAATAAAGTGATCTCTCATTTGTCTATTGATCATCTCATATATGCAACGAATTTGTATGTTCAAACTTTTACAGAGATACTCGCTGGATGTCTGTCACGTCTTGATGAAAATTTAAAGAGCCAATGGGTTGAACTTTTTACTGTATTTTCTATTTTCTGATGTTGGATCAGAATCTCATTTCAAAACTCTCCTTAAAGGATGTATGCAAGATACAATTCTTTTTTTGTTATTATTTTAAGAAGCCACYCTTTGTTTGAAATTTTTCATAACATTTGTCATTTTTTCACTATCAGTACCAGTCAGTCAAAGTATTAGGTATTTTGTGGCAAAATTAAAGTATTCATAGGTTGAAATAAATTTTGGGTGATGTAACTGTACAAAGTCAAAGCAAAATGGAAAACTGCTCTGTGCCTTTCAGATCTTACTGAAGAACAGCAACTTTATTCTGAAGACATATGAACTTTCCAGAAAAATTTTTGTAATTGCTTTGTCTAGGATCCTTGCCGAGGGGTTGATTATATTAGAGTTCTTGAAGATGCAACTGGAACAATAGAGGAGATCTGTGCACTGATTACCATGTTAACTGTAATCAGCACTGGGCTTTTTTGACCTGTTCTCCTGCAGGAAAAAAAAGTCATTAAATATTTTGTCATAGTACTAATTCTGGTTTATTATTTTGCATTATGTTTGGAACTGTCTGGTTTATGTGTACATCTGCTAGTTCCCTCTTTTCCTTCAGATTTTACTTTCAAATTTTAGCTATTCATCACCTGTTCTCTTACCAATAATCCATGTCTTAGCTCCTGAACTTATTTGCTTAATATTTAGCGTTTCCACCCTTGAAAATTCCTCTCACCAGTACTCAAAAAGAGCATCATCTTTTTCTACAGTGAATTTTGCCTTTGAGATGTACCTTGTCTTGCCCAAATATTATAGAAAAAGATTTATCTAAGGAGAGAACATTGTTCAGCTAGTGTTTTACATTTTGTGTAAATAGCCTTAAGTCTGTAAAATTTGTAGTCTTTTTTTTATCTTGATTGGTAGTGAATACTTATTTAGACTTTCCAATTGTAAATAGTTAGATGTTATTCTTAAACCCTGTTGCAGCAGTCAAATGCTTTAGAATTTTATGCTATATATGACAAAGCTACCACTGATGTGGGTTTTTCAAAGCTATATTAGGAAACGAACCATCTCACCAAACCTCCTAGAATTTGTGGAAGTTTGTTCTTCATGCTCCAAAATGGTCGAGCGTGGGACAAAACAGACTCGGCCACCACATTGGAGTTATTTAAAACTCCTTTAAAAAAAGGGAGGAGAGAGGGAATCTTTCTAACCAATATTTTATGTAGGTAATGAATGCACTGTAATATTCCCCAGTCTGCAAACAACAGGTGAACATGTTGTTGAAGGGTGAGTCTGTCTTTGATGTGACCATAAATTCTGATTTGAGCTGGGGGGGCTTGGCCTCCTCTGTCAGGCCAGCTCAGCAGATTGCTCCTGCGTGGCAGATGAGCGCTGCTGCAATGCCGCGCTTTTACTCAAACGAGGGTTGGTCGACATTGAGTCGCAGTAGAGCTACGGGCATGTAAAAATACAGGAGACAAAGGGGTTGGTGAGTAAATGTTGTGCACTACACAGTTCGTTTAGTTGTTTCAGTTCTGTCTAGCCCCCACCTCGGATACCTACATCCTTTTGCAGGGATAGGCCTTGGGTTTTGTGTTCTAGTTGCCCATCTGTGATACAGAGATAAATGAACTTTCCTGCTTTGAGAACAGAGTTTGTTGTCGATAAGGAACAATTAATCTTCCTTGCTATGTGGCTGAAGGGTCAGTAACTGTTCAGATGCACTATGTTATGAAGCATCCGCTTTTCAGAAAGAAATTAATGCTTAATTTAAAACCTCATTTCCGATAGCTAAAACTTTTTCTTGGATATTGTTTATGACATGATTTTTAGTTGGTGATGTCAAGAAGTCCTTGTAATTTGAATCTTGATGGTTTTATCTGGTATCTGTTCTGTTTCTCATTCTACTCTCGTTCTCGTGCCATAAAAAGCCCTCCCTACCTGGTGCTGGTGGGTCATGAATGAATGCAAAGAAAGTTTTGATGGGGTACACATGCAAGTTTGTAACAAGTAGCATAATGAGAATGTCATAACTTCCAGCCTTCCGAATATGCACATCCTAAGGAATAGGACACCTTTCCATATTCTGGTCCTGACAATGAATAAAACCTATTTCTTTAAGGATTTAGTCTCTCTTGTATTTTCAAGGGGTTTATCAGAGTTCAGAGCAAGTCTGCGGTAGGACCCATGTGAGATCCCCCTTTTTGCCAAACCTGTTGTTTAACAACAAGGCCGTTGTCTCCCTCTGATAAGAGACGGAAATGTGCTCTTACAGTCAGGTACACAAAAGTGTGTTCACAGGCATGGGAATCCGGGCTGGGAGGGACTGGAGGGAGCGAAGTAGTCCATGCCGCTGCGGTGTCAGGTATGCCAGCCTCATTCAAATGGATGTTTATCAATTACTTAAAGTTTGCCAACTCCAGTGAAGTCACCTCTGTCACCCAAAGCAGTATAGTTCACTGCAACCATTACTATCAGAAAGTGTTCTCTTGATGCACTTCTAAGCCTCTTGCCTCTAGTTCTGTCGCTTTAAGCATGAGGAACAGATTGGAGAACACTCCAAAAACCTTTTACGTACTTAAAGACTGCTGGTTGTCAGGCCCCAGCCAGCCCTCTCCTCTTCAGCATATACAAGCCCAAATCCTTTAATGTTTGTCTTATAGGTTATATTTTTCTGAAGCTGGGTGATTTGTGCTTTTCCTACTTTGTTTTTGCTAACTGGGTCTACATCTGTCTTGAAGCATGGTACCCAGGTGTGGATGCAGCGCTCCAGCTGAGGGCTGAGTAGCACTGAGTACAGAGTAGAAGGACTGCAGATATTTCTCAGGCTGTTTTTCCATTTCTGCATCTCAGTATGATGATTGCTTTTTCTAAAACAGCCTGTCAGCATTGGCTTGTGTTAGATAATGATGTTCTGTTGGTTGTAACTCTTCTCCCACTCTGATGGTGTCAGTTGGTGGATTTTCTGCCTGTGTTTGATCAGACAGTGCCTGCTCAGAACCTTGCACGTGCTGAGGTTAAGTGATTCATTTTTGAGCCTGGTTAGACCACCAGAGATGGCTGGAGAAAATTCAGTTGTCTTTATACAACTTGGTTTTGATCCCGCCTGGGAGTATTATCCATTTCCTTGTTTTCCAGGTGCTTAATTAAGCCTCCAGAAAAACTTCCTAGAACAAAAGTTGAACTGATAGGACTGTAATCCTCTCATCTCCCTTCTTCACTCTCCAGTTAAAAAAATAGGCACGATGTCTGCCTTTTTCAGGCACTGTATCCTCATCTGTTCTGCAGGACTCCTCCAAGATAACTGGTTACAGTTCTAAGATTCGTTGTAGGATTTGGAAATGGCTGTCTGAAGTAAATTCAAGAACTTGTTTATCTATGTCCTCTTCTAAACTTAATCAAGGTGGAGTTCTTACCCRTTTTGTTGCTGGTAGTGATGTTGGTAGCATCTGCACGCAGTTGGCTTTAGTCATGGAAAAGAAGGATTAAACACTTTGTGCTATATTTGTAAGCAGAATAAAATATGTTTTGATTGCCATTTAGAGCAGTCCATGCAGTGACAGGTTTCATATTCAGTATTGAAGCAATTTTATTCTAAAATGGTTTTAGCTAGGTTGACTTTTTTATATGCCTATTTTTGAGTGAAAGCATTAGACTGGAAATGTAGCCAAAAGGTAAAATTTATGTCAGATTTTTGCAGTTAATAGCTGCCAGAGTTTCTCAGGTTAGTGGCTTGCTTTTGGTTTGGCTTTGTGAATTAAAGTCTGGGTCTAATTTCAGTAGCTGATCTCTAGGGCTGTTAGGAAGAAGGTTAACTTCTACAGAAATGGAAACCTTACTACAGAAGGAAAATTTGCAAGTGACTCTTAYAATCCTGCAAAGAGCACTATTGTGAGATTCCACTGTTTAGTGTAAGAAAAATCGCTTGGGTTTGGGGAAGGAGCAAGGAAAGAAGATTCTTGGATCAGGTTGGAATTTCTGCTTGGAAAAACATAGCTCCCTTGAGCAGTCTGTCAGTGAGAATTTAATGGTCACACAAATTCTTCTCATCCAAACGGATGAGGCAAACTCAACGCAGTGGTGAGAYATTTACTACAGAAGATCTTTTTGTAGCTTTAGGAAGCAAAGTGCTAACTCTCTGTTTTTCCTTTTAGGCATTCTCCATCATAAATATCCTATTCAGAACTAAATCCAAATCTTCACTCTGTGGATCTCCTAAAGGTACAGGAACCTTACTTAAAACATTAAAGTTTCTTACCTTTTATTTGCATCATATTAAAGAAACCACAAGTTGTGGTAAAACATGATTATCCACAGGAAGTGTCTGGTTTTTTTTGATCCTCTGGCTCCTATCTGCAACACCTTTGAGAATTATGACACAAAAAAGCTCCAAGAGAACTTTCATCTGAAAATGCTACATTCTTTCTTTTATATAGGAAGATTTTAATTTATTTTTGGCTGAGTGGACTGAGACTGTTCACATCTTTGTGGATTTCTTTGCTTGCCTTTTAGTTACCTTAGTGACTTCTGAACTTTGCATTTTAATGTATTCAAAATTTCTGGGAATATTCCAGGCATGGATGCACCAAAAGAAAATAAAAATCTAAAAACCCGAGGGGGGAACAGTGCTCTGCAACCTGAAAATCCACCTCTCTAAGTTTATTATTGTCCATAGGTCATTGAATTGTTTGATGGCAGCCGTTACCATCGCAAGGATAATATTCTAGTGCAACACTGTCTCAATAAAATTTAAAATACTAATGTCTTGAGTTAGCGAAAAGTAAGTGTGGAAGGATGGGAAATGAGCAAGTTATGTGATTAGCTGCTGGCTAAGAWGGTATGAGGAAAACATTCATTCACCTATCTTTCAATGTTTGTGAGTGGTTTTAAGTTCTAGCAATGCCTCAAGTATTGTATGGGGTCAGTTATTTGTACTAGTATTTGTCTTGAAGTTTGAAGTACCTAACCTCTGATTACATGGAAAAATCACTCAAAATACTGGCATCTCTTTGTCTCTCTCCACTGAAACAGCCTTTAAGTTGTTAGCCTCAACTTTCTAGGTAATGGTACTTTTTCTTGGATAATTATGGTTTTGTAAGCCTGTTAGAGGGTAGAGGGTGTATTACTTTGTAAAAGCACTGTAAATCCTTTTATAATCCCCAAATAACCTATAATTAAATGTGGAATGATGGACAGTGGGTTCTTATACCCTAGTGAAATACTTCACACAAATCAGCTACACTGTCATGAACTTCACAGGTAGCTGAAAAAATACAAACAAAATTCCTGTTTGTTTTGCCAGACTGTTGAAGTTGCTTGTATGAGCTAAATGTTTTTAAAAAGAAAAYGTAATATGTATTTGTATATATAAACTTGTAAGGTATAATCATGTAAGTTACTACCTAGTGTCTAAAATTGGCAGAAATTTGTAAAGTGGAATTTCAGCAATTCACAAGATGTTTTTAATGCCTACTTTGCTTTGGTTCTGCCTGAATTCAATCTAATGAACTCTGAAATAGTTCTGAATTGGTGATAACTTACAGAATGTAGATTCAACTTTTGATCTGAATATAAAAACATGTGAGATTGGTGTATTGGTAAAGGAGAGAGAAACATGATGATGATGTAGCAATTTATGTAGAAATGGTGCAGCAATTTATGTAGAAATGGTATAGCAATTCATGTGGAAACAAGCATTATATCACTTAGGTTAAAAATTATACATTCATTGGAAAAGTTTTATTTTCATTGCAGTTCAGTTCTCTCTCTGATAACAAATTTCTGTTCAGCTGTGGCAAAAGACTGGCATGCCCAGGACCTCAGCTACTTGAATGTCTTGGGGATAAACCTTGAACAGCAGTGTGTTCTACAAGTTTCAGATTTCTATTTCAAGTAAACACATAGCTTATTGATTCCTTAAAATTTCTTTTTGGATAGGCATTGCAGCTTTTCCTTCCTCCACCTTTAGAAACAGTCATGGAARGGAGCACTCACAGGATCCTGTTGAGTGCATCTTTTCTTTCTTGCTAAATTAATGGCTCCAGAGGCCAGGTATTTGTATGGTAATTTTGGTCATCAAATCATGGCTATACTTGTAATTGCAAAGCATTTTGCAAAGAAGGGTGGGTGAGATTGTTACCATCTTACAGAAGCATAAAGTGAGCTGTGCTTAAACTCTCAGTACTTGGTTTCTTGTGAGGTTGGAAGTCTTTTGGATTCCCAGAAGGTGCCTAAAGGCTGAACTCTTCCAGTTTCTGGAAAGGTTGGGGGAGGGCGTGTGGTGARTTCCGGCGGGGTGCGCTTCAAACCCTTCCCTAGGTCCTCACTTAKTCTGTTCAGAGGTGACTGAGCAGCCAGAGTGCCTCAGAAGTTGGGCAGTTGGTCTCTGTGCTGAGAATAAGCAGGTTATGAGCTATGGACGTGTCTGCAGCATTTTTTTTTGTCTGATCGTGGAATGTGCACAGCTGAAGTCTATTCGAAATTGGATCGGTTTCCAAAACCTTATTGTTTCAAGCACTAGGATGTGACCTCAAGTCTCCACAGATTTTTGTGAATAATGGCTGAATTGTCTGTACTGAATATTATTCTAACCAGAGGTGTTTGAAGAAAAGCTTTTTCAAGCTGAACACTGATGGTTATAACTCTTGATGGAGAGAGATCTGGGTAGAGAGCAGTCTGAGCTGTACCGCTGTGAGGTTCTCTAGTACTCTGCCGTAAATATAGAAAGTGAACTAATAATATCCTTGTCAGGGACTTCCCTTCTTGGGGGGGGGAAAATTACTAGGGATTGGTATACTGTTCTTCTCTGCATTTGTATGATAGTTGACTAGAAAACCACTTTAATGTATGTATTTTGGAGCTGAAATTCCATGTTCCCTAAAACCAGGTGATGGCAAATAAATGAAGGATAGTGCCTTGCTTTAAAAGCAAAGTGCYTGTAGGCAGTTTTAAGAATTTCAGACTTTCTTTCCAGCATGATCTGAAAGATCCTGATGTTATTGACTTCAAAATAAAAAAATTTGTGTGTGGTCTGCTCAAAATGTGTGGATTAGAAACTGTTTAACTTCAATTACTTTGAAGGGCATTGCACTTCAGCAGGAAAGGAGACTTAGCTTTTTTTTATTGCACTGCAAGACTTTATAGYCTTTACCAGGCAATTATTATTGTTGTATTATGTTTGAAAATTTTCAGTGTTTCTGGTGATGCTCCTGGGAATGAAACTTAGTGATTATAAAATTATTACCCTGGAGTCTTATTCTACATACTTTTCATCTTTGTCTTACARCTTCTTGGAGTTCCTTTAGATAGACGCCCTAATACCCGTTTCACAGTTATAATGCATCCAGTGTGTAACATCTGCAAATTTAGTAGTCAAATACAGGATTTGTTTTGAGTATAATCTACKTGTAGGTCTTCTGAACTAATGAGGTCTGAACTAATTTTGCTCTCTAGTAAAAAACAAAGTTATCCAACCGGTAGTATGATAAGCCTGAGATGTTTGTGATGTTTTTTCAAAGTAAAAATATTCCAGATRGTAGATTTGTTGCTGTATCTGTTGTTTCCCAGTAGCTTCTTTCCTCTTGTTTAATAAATAAATAAATAAATAAATCTTTGTATCTGTGAATGTRTTAACCTAGGTTCTCCTCTTAGGTTTGTTTTGTCAGTAACCAGCTAAAAACTTCTCTCTGACTCATTGCTGCTCCTCTTACATTTGGAAGTCCATTCACAGGTTCAGAATTTGAAGCTTACAGAGCACTAGGGGAGTTGTGTTGCTACTAATAGCTCCCTGGTGGTATCTGGAGCAGTGATTTCTCTTCTCCTTTTCATCTATAAATTATTRAAGAATAAACCTTCATTTGCTGCCCTAATAAAATCTGTAGGTGACCAGTGTATGTGTGCATGTGTGTGTGCCTTTGTGTATAAAATGTATTTACTTGGCTGTAAAATTTATTTTTAATAAATAAATTGCTACGTGGATCGTAAGCAGATATGGGCAGCTGAGCTCTGGCAGCAACGATAGCCTTCAAACGGGCAACCTGTTACTGTATATTTAGGTTTAACTGTCTGAGCATGAAGATAATGTTGCATCCATGTGTAAGAGAAATCTAATACTAATTTGTCGGTGGAGGAARGACCTATCCCAATACTTCACATTGACTGGTGCAAGTTCATTGCTTGGAGGTGTTTTTTCTTAAATGAAAATGAAAGTGCCTGTGAGCACTTTCAACCCTTGTTTACGGTGTTGCAAGGCCAAATAACTAAATYGGTGCTTGAACTATGACTGAGACACGTTCGGACTTAAATAGAAGTAACCTTCAAAATGCACAGAGCTTATGAAGTTTATGAACTCTTACACCTTCGCTTTTCCCAGTCCCACACCTACTTTGGCATTTTCTGCTGGACACCAGTTGTGCTCCCCTCAGAAATGGCTAGGCATTCTTCTTGGTGATCCTGGGGGAAAAAAGTACGTGATTACAATAAAGGGTGCATGCTCTAAATAGTTGTTTTGTAAAGACTGCATTTATTGCTTGCCCTTCCAAGTGAAAAACTTTAACTTCAAATGGTAGAAYGCATGAAATGTAATCTGTTCATGAAAGTTGCTCTTTGTTTAGTATGTGAGCAGTGGCTATCAGTTTAAGTAACTGGATTTGCTTTTYAAGTGGATTCAGTGATAGGGAAAACAGATAGTTATCTTAAATGAACAAGAATAAATAAAGCTTCTATACTACTCCTCTTTTATAAGTGAAAGAAATATGAAACTTAAATGATAGGGCATATAGATTGAAATATGCTGTTAAAACGGGATGCATAAGTGACCTATTGCATACAAAATAGAAACAATGGATGCTTGATTGAACACTTTTTCCCCTTTTCCCCTTTTTGCTGATGGAGAAATAATTTCAATAGATTGTTAGTCAGAAAATGCTAAATATTYAGTATAACTTTTTTTCATTTTTACATTTTAGGTCAGCAATTTGGCTTCATCCCACTGAGTTTGCCTGCATTCAAAGCTGTTTACCTACAGTAATTTGCTCTGGTTGGAAGTGAACATGTCTCAAGTTCAAATTCAGAATCCTTCTGCTGCCCTTRCAGGGAGCCAAATATTGAATAAAAACCCATCTCTTTCACAACCTTTGAGTATTCCTTCCACTACTAGTTCTTTGCCCTCTGAAAATGCAGGTAGACCTATCCAAAACTCTGCTTTACCCTCTGCATCAGTTACATCCACCAATGCAGCTGCAGGTAAGATTGAGTGTCTGTTAAGAAGTTTATATATTCCTAGTGTTCGTAGTTTGGCATGATATATTCCTGATGTCTTGCACCTACACATACTTTTTTAAAGTAATAAAGAATATTTAAAATTGTGTGACATTGAATTTTTAAAACATTGCTATCCATCTTTTCTGCAGGTAGCTTGTTTTATGTATTAAAAAATGTGTTGTTTGAAATAGTTCGTTTAGTTCTTTTACGACCAGTTTAATGATATATTGTGCTAATAAAATATAATAGAGCSAATAAAAGATAGTAAATAAAAAATAGATAATAGGGAAAAATAGGAGAAAGAAAATGAAATTAACTGACTTTTTGAAATTATTCAGAGCAAGTGACCGTGATGAATACTTAGAAGGTTTGCTCCTTGAAATGTACTACATGAGATGCAAGCTAAATGCGGGAGTCTGCTAACTTCATGCTTCCGGCTTGCATTAAAACATTAAATTTAATGATGCTGTCTTTTAGGCATGCGCATTGCTTGGAAATCCCAAAGTTCAGTACATCGTTGCCAGTTTGGCTAATGAGCAGCGCTGTCTATTCCAGCAAATCTTTTCTGAGAAGTGGTGTATTGCAGACAACTAAATGCTGAGCCAATGAGATTWTTTTTTTTATTAAAAACTGTAGTAGAGTTCATAGCTACCTGTTCATTTATCTGATTTTATGTAATCTTTCAGCTCCTTCAAACATGGCAAACCCCAAAGAGAAAACCCCAATGTGTCTTGTGAATGAGTTAGCCCGTTTCAACAAGATTCAGCCTGAGTATAAGCTTTTGAGTGAGCAAGGTCCAGCTCATTCTAAGGTAAATATTCATATAAGTTTCTTATTGCTGTTGATCATGCTCTTTCACTTTCATAAGCGGAAAGCCAAAGTACATGCTTTTGGTGCAAGATAGTACAGACTAATAGAGAGGAATAGGAAGCTCACCAAAGTACTGATGGTAGGGAAGTGTGAAGCTGTTACATGTGTATTAAAAAGTTGGTTTCCCAAAATACATAAAGGTTGAATTTACCTGTTACCTAAAACTACTTAACTTTTTTGAAGAGTTATGTTAGCTCCATTATGAGATGCTTGGCTTTGACTTTCATTTAATAAAGCAAGGTTTGTCCCTTGCACTCTTTGCTAAAAGATTTTGTATTAAATACGGATGATCTTTATACAATCACTTTTTAGTACGTTGTTAAGCTTTGATTCTACATCTTGCTTGTTCTGCAAATTTTCTGTGTTCTTCCTGTGGTGCATTTTAATATTTTCAGATTAATCCCACCAACTTTAAAAGATTAAAATAGTTTTCTTAGTCCAGATTATCCTGTGAGATACAGGAAGATTTATGGCAATTATGTTTTTTTTAGGAAAAATGCTACATAAGGAGTTGTAGTGCTTTTGTGTCTATGTAGTTGGCAAGGTACAAATCTGTATTTGTTGATATGCCCGGAATAAGTTTTACTATGTAAAATTAAGAGTTGTTCTCTCTTGTGCACATCATAACTGAATGTTGCTTTGCTGTTGCTCTGTTTTAGATGTAAATAAAATGAACYTTTCTATCTTAATTGCCCGATATTTGGGAAACAAGGATCTTGGTGTATGTTCTTTAATGCCTGAATTACAGTATGGTTGAACAGCACTGACCATTCATCTGTTCTGGAACAGTTACTTTAGCAAAAGAATCTTTAGTTCTTCACAGTGGAAACACAGGAATGCCTAGGGTAGACCGGCATGTGGTGTGCATCCCGTATCAGGGTATGCCTTTTACAGTGTGTCAAAATCTCGGTAATACACAGTTCCTTTGGTGTTCTGTTGGTATGCAGAGAGAGAGTTTTCCAGGAATATAGCAAATAGACAGGCAGTTTGTGTTACTTCAAAGAACACTGAAGAAGGGAGTTTTAGCATTATTAGACTTTTTAATCCTCATTGAAGATCTCTATTGTATGAGAACTGAGGTCAAGGCGTACAAGGAAAATCAGCCTGGGATGTGTCTATTTAATCTGACATCATCTCCTTAAGGTGTTTCCCAGAACAGTGTTTGTTGTATGTTAGAGGAGTTGCCTTGGAATTCAGTAATATTAAGAACTAAAATCTTTCGTCCAAAATATGTGTAATGCCAGCTTCAAAGTGCAAAGGAGGCAAGGTCTGCATTTACAAAAAGTATTGGAATAACATTCAGAGCATCTGTTCACTTGTGTTTTCATTCTAATTGAAATTAAACTTCATTTAATTACCAGGGAGACCTTGGCTTGATGTTGTCTGATTAATTTGTGAAAATTTAGGGCAATATATATCCTTCCTTATCCCACATACTTAAAAAGAAGTGCCACAGAGCTTTGCTCTATAATCAAATAGGCTTGTGCTCACCTGTGGGCATGTAGAAGCTTTTATGCTGCAATGTGAACTTATCTTTCTTCAAACTACTGAAAAATATTGTTTAAAAAAAAAAACAACACAGTATTAAAGCAAGAATTGAGTTATGTGGAATAAAAAAGTCTGAATTTCAAGGCTGCTGCTAATGTTGGCATACCAGCTATCCATGTAGCTGTCACCTCTATACACATTGTGTTTTTTGTTTTTTAGCCTATATGATCTCATGCAATATGCAGGATAGTTGCTAGATACAGTTATTCTGAAATTCTTAGTTCAGTAATCAGGGAAATCCTATCGATGTCCAAAGGGTTTAAAATCTGGAGATGACATGGTAGTTGAGGAAAGCTTTGATTACCGTATTCTCAACTTTTGCATCACTAAAGGACTCATTGTTTTGTGTAAGAGGGTCTAATAAATTATGTGAATTCTGAAGCAGCTCGTAATAAAATTCATGTTTTCTATTTTTGAGGTGTTTACAGTGCAGCTGACTCTTGGGGACCAGCACTGGGAAGCTGAAGGAACTAGTATTAAAAAAGCGCAACATGCGGCAGCTGCCAAAGCTTTGGAAGGGACAAAATTCCCTAAGCCTACGGCTCGTCCATCTCGTAGTGAAGGCAAGAATCCAGGTATATGCTACAATAATATTTATTTTAAAAAAATAAATAATAAAATATACCTTTTTGGTTTTGGTATGTATTTTAAAATTGCATAAAGATGAATAAAAACAGGGCATATTTAACAATGGCAATTGTCAGGTTTTGTAAGAACATCATCTGGATTTAATCTTTGATCATTGTAGGCAACATAAAAAAAATTATATTAACAAGTTAAAGTATAGGGTTTTTCCTTTGAGTTATTCAGGCTTGAAGAACCCAGTGCTTAGCTTACTGTTTTGTATTGTAACACTTGGTGGAATCCTGGAAAAGATGTTTATCCTACTCTTAAAAAAAAAAAAGAAAACTAAGTTAAAAAAAAAAAAAAACAAACCTGGGAGGAATTTGGTCATAGCGAAGAATAATMTCTTGTGTGGGCAGATGAATGTGTTTGGTAATTCTGATAGGATAATTCAAAAGCTTGAAAATAAGGATTTCTTTGGAAATGTAAGTTTAAAAAACAAACAACAAAAAACAAAACTTAAATTTGTGTTGAGGGATTGGATCAGAACTTTGGAATTTGCATCATTTATACTTCTTTAAAGAGAAATAGATGTTGATTTGTATAAAAGCATTTAAGGTGTAGTTAGCTATGTTCAGAGAACTTCTTACTTTACTAAGATTGCAAAACTACTAGGATAGCATTAGTATGTTCAGCAAAGGTTAAAACTTATCTTCTGTGCCAGCTGTATTCTGATATCGCCTAAATTCTTTCTTTAGAAACACTTTGTACGGTCAACAGTGAAAATATTAGAAGCTAGCAATCACTTATTTTGTCTGTGAATCTGTTCCATAATTTCATTTTCTTTTGGCAATTGCCTTGTAACAAAACACTATTGTAATAGAGTACACGCTGATTTTTTTGAGCCAGTGAGGCCTGTGATAGAAAAAATGACCATTTACGTGACTGTTCTTTCTCAAATGAGAGTAGTTAGTGAGTCAATTCTTCATCCGCACAATATCTGCACTGAGAGAAATGTTTATAGCCCTCAGCAGCAATATACCTTYCTTTTGAAAGGGCAAGTTGCAATTTGAAAGTGAAGAGTCATAAAAACCCTTCTTAGGTCATTGAGTACRAAGAGAAACATTTGATCATTCTCAGTAAACAACAGAAGAAACAGAAACAGAAGATATGTAGCATGTCTGTTAATTTAATTTAAAAGTATTTTTTGGGGAAGAAAAATTTCTGTTCTGCAGACCACATCATTAGATATGCTGTAAAAATAAGTAAATTGGTAGCTTCACAAGTTTAAAGCAAAATCAAAACAAACAAACAAACAAAAAAAAGCCCCAGCAAATTCACTTTTTTGTAACAGGATTTGTCACAACTGTACTAGGCTGCTAATTTAATATGCATCATATAGACTTACTTTCTTTGTGTTCATTAGCATTTCTATTCAGAATTCATTCATTTAGGATGCTGCATATGGCAAAACTTGAGCTAATTTTTCCCTGCTTTGAGACAGCATAAGAATTTAGATTGTTTCAGTTCCATGTGACAGTTGGACAACTTTCTTTATATTCCTTTTTATTTAGACAGTGTAACCCCCACAGTGGAGTTAAATGCACTTTGCATGAAGCTGGGAAAGAAACCTATGTACAAACCTATCGATCCTTATACAGGGATGAGATCCACTTACAACTACACTATGAGAGGTGGTACTTATCCTCCACGGTATGTATTGTTTAATTTTTTGGTTTTTGCAGTCTCATATCTTTGAACTTCTGCTCTCATCATCYGAGTGCTTTGATACTATCTTCTGAAAACTAGCTAAAAATACAACATCCCTTAAAGGGATATTTGCTTGAAACATAGCCAGCTTATGAGGCAAAAGGTTTTGATACGTACACCCTATTAATAACTGTAATTTGTGTTATTTAAGGTTTTTTTTTTATTTTGGGTGGGGGAGGAGGGGAGGAAAAAGGGAACTGAACCAAATTATGAAGTGTTTTTGAGGGCATCCGGATATAGCCAGCTTTGTGAACTGAATAGCTAAATATTAGCTAAATATTTCTGGCGTTTCCTTTCTGTGTAAAAGCAAAAGTGAAGAAAACAGTTTGCTTTTTCTAAAACTAATTTAAATTAAAGCTTCACTTTAAATAATTTTATATGGGCATAGGAATTGAGAATTCAAAACTTACTGGCCTTCCAAGTCTATAAAAGCATAGTTACATTGTCTTTCTCTGTTAGAAATGTGTTCATATTGTAAATCAAGAAATGTTGATACTGTGTTTCAAAGGTCTCTCTCTAAAATCTTTTAGACTTTAAATCAAAATTTGCCTTTTTAATACTAGTGCCTCAGTGCTGAGTYGTGGTTACTGATATCCAAGAGATTCATCCATGTATAACTGATGTTTCTGTTTACTTTGTAGGCCAAACTATTTGCTTATTTAAATCCCTCTCTTTGCAGGTACTTTTACCCATTTCCTGTTGGGCCCTTACTTTATCAAGTTGAGCTTTCAATTGGAGGGCAGCAGTTTCAYGGGAAAGGAAGAACAAGACAAGCTGCTAAGCATGATGCAGCTGCTAAAGCACTGAAAGTTCTGCAGAATGAGCCCTTGCCGGAGAAACCRGAGGTGGGAATTAATCTTAGTGTTGTAAGCATAAATTGCTGAGATAAACTGAGATATTGTAGATTTTTTTCCTTATTGAGAGGAAGATGACAGTTGTGAAATTTAATTCTGTGCAGTAGTGTTGACCTACTTGTATCAATAGAAACACTTTAATTTAAAAACATAAATTTCTATGGAACTAGAGTTTTCTCAAATGAAGTTATATTAATTCTTTTGCTGTCGTATTTTTCCACAGCAATGCTATAGACCTCTGTCAGATATGAGCACTGGAAGCATAGATAGGAACTAATATCTAATCAGGTACAGATCATATACAAACTTCTGAAGAAGTGTGTAAATGGGGTACTTGCATTCTAGTATGGGCAACATAGAAATCAGGCATGGGTTTGCTTCCTGGGCAAAATTCCTACATGATTTTGGAAAGAACTGTGGAAGTTCTAGAAGAGCAGGAAGTTCATGGAAGTAGTAAACTCATACACACATTTTGATATGAATATAAGAAGCAAATTTTTATCCTTCCGTATATTTATGGCTGCCCAGCACTTTCCATTCCAAGACCCTGTTATTGGTTTTTTTCATGCTTTTTTGTTAAGTTGCTTTAGGCAGAAGGTCTCATTGTGTGCGCAGGAGTTACTCGTAGCTTCTGGGGCTGGTTGACTGTGTGCACCCTCTCCGTATGCRTTGGCTGACTGCTTTGGCCAAAGACTACAAAGAGTGTATTTATTCTTTCCTTTATGGGCTCATTACACCTGTCTGAGTTATGAGGGCCTGATGCTAGAACTAAGAGCAAGAGATCTGTTGATGTACTCCATGCTGGCATCTAGATCGTGTTGAGGAGGAGGCCATGCAGTACAAACCTAGAAGCAAGAGAGACTAGGACATTGCCAGAGAGGTGAGGAACAGGAAGTGGAGGTTAAACTGATAACTTATGATCTGGGGAGCATGAGAAYTTGCTGGATACGGAGTCTGGCTGTGTGCTGAGGAAGAAGGAAAATGAAGAATTGGGCAAGAAGGTAACAAGGGGTCTCAGACTGGGGAAAAAAAAATAGCTGGAAACTACCAGGAATGGCAGAGCAAGAGGATTGAGGAAATGTGTTGTGAAACCAAGGGACATTGAGTTAAAACTTCCGAGTGTGTTTGTGGGAGAGAGCATTGCCCAGATAATGAGGTGAAAACAYGGGATCTGATGGGTCAGGGAAGAGGCCTAGGAGGCACTGATSGTAGTGGTTCAGGTAACAGCTCTCCTGGAGCAATGTAGATCATTGAATGATGGAGGCTACTAAGAGTCAAGGGATTACAAATGCTGTTGAGTAAGATGAGGGTGATGCTGGGAATAGAAGCTGAAAGAGTGGAGGTGAGTTCTGCACTGAAATCTAGAACTGGTGATAGGCAGAGTGTGGTCAGGGACAAGCTGGAAGTCTTCACGCAGGAGAGGTCAAGCCTGAGGGGGATGTTCCCCTTCAGTGCAGGGCACCCGAAATTCCTAAGTATTGTCATTCTGTGTCAGTGATGCATAAGATCCTCTTCTTGCACTCACCCTCGTAAAAGATAAACCTACTGTCATCAGCCATTTTTCCACCTCAGGTAGCAAAGTTCTGTGTACTGGACCCAAGGAGTCCAACTCTGCAGAAGACAATAGGATCACATGTAACTGAATTCTTTTCTGTTCACTTTTTTGGAAATGCTTCTGTCCAAGTGAGTTTCTGAATATTTGTAGAGTTGTGTTYGAAGTTGAGTAATGTGAGGTCTTCAGAACAAACACTGCAATTGTCTTTACGTGACCACGTATCTTTTTCTGTAGGATGTCTCATTCAGTGTAAGGGGTGTAAATTGAGAGGTAAAGGAAGTAAACCTACAGAGTCTCTCCTTTTTTTTTTTTTTTTTTTTTTAAGGACGTGCTAAAGGAAATACTATTGTGAATAATGCAAGAGATTGCAAGAAAGGGGAATTATTTTATGAATAAAACAGTTGCAGGCTAGCTGGGAACTGAATGCTGTCTTGACCCTGCTATACGTATGCTGGGCAAGTCACTTAAACTTTCATGAGAAATATCCATTTGACACTTTATTTTTCTATTTATGTTTGACTTGTCTACAAAATGAACAGTAAGAAATGCAGCTATGCTTAAGGAGAGCAATCCTTTGAACAGAGAGTACTGTTTTATAATAAGTACTTGGATAATCAGAACTTAATTTAAAGTTTGGTACTTAAATGCGAAGTGCATTAATATTTGTGTCTTTTGAATATTGTAGTTTTAGGAATGCCTGAGGGAATTGCTGTTTTTGTAATAGCGTTTTGCACTAGACAAGATGAAGATAAAATAAGGAAGATTTTATCACTAAATGAGCGCTGTTCATTCTTGCATTCAGTGAGGCAAGGTCCTTGAAGGATACCGTAGTGTAAGATCATAAGAGATGCTATTATGATGTGTGTATACAATGGAGGCAAATTAAGATTTCACAAGCAGACATAATCCTGATACTTCTTACCTGTCATTTGATGTTGCCAGTATTTTTCCTTTTAAATGTAGGATTTTTTGTGTATCCCATTTGTGTGTGTGTGTAAACAGAATATGCTTAAGCTTGAACTCTTGCAATTTTTTTTTGGGGGGGTGGGGGGAGAGGAGTGTAATTTTGTACATTTTTATTTCTTTRTTTTTATTTTACAAATTTTTGTATTTACAGGATTTTACTCTTGTATTTTTAAATTAGAAAATATTCAGTGCTTAAGAAGAAATCATTGAATAAAATGATTAGACTTTAAGGGTAAGAATGACCGTTTCCCACACCTTCTCAGACTACAAATCTAGAAGCAAGTGGCAGGAAAAAAATTTAATAATATTAGCTCTCAACTGGACAAAGCCCTGCCTGAACAACCCAATTTAATGTTAAAGTCTGCTCTGCTTTGAGTGGGAGGCTGTAGTAGGAGACCTCCAAAGGACCCTTCCAACCTAAATTAGTCTGATTGGAGTTAAGACACACTGACAAAGTTGCAGTATGGGGTTACTTTGCATATTCAAAGACAGAGATGATAAAGCATTGATTTAAAGCTTAGAAAACACAGAAAGCTATGCTTTCTAGCACAATTCTTAGACAGAAATTCTAACTTYTGATTGAAAATACTAAAACCAGAATTGCTTCTATGTTTTTGCCAGCTTATTTGGTAAATATCAGCTGCTTTTTATACCCTTAACATGRAAAAAAATAGTCAGACTGATAGCTATATTGAAATCAATGGAGTTCTAATCAGCAACTCCGCTGGCTTCCGTAATRTGCTTATAAGCAGTCTTTGAGGAAGTGCATGTTGAAAGAGTTGCTAGAAAAGGGTGAATCCTTCTTAAAGGAGTATATTACTTTTGCAATTTGCTTGGGAGTTTTTTAATCTGTCACTTTTGTTTCCTTTTGTGACTGTTTTTTTYGCTTGTTAGAAATGGATTCGAACAATTTGATGAGAGCTAAGAGTGGTAAATGCCTCATTCTGATTTAGAGGCATAGATTCCTTGGAGASTTTAGTCTATGCACACGTGCAAACTACTTTAAAAGCAGACTTTATAGATCATCTGCCTTGAGGTGTGCAGGGAAGGAGGAAGAGCGTGTGTGTATGATTGATTTATAAAGTAAACTGATCCAGAACTCAAGTAGAGGCAAAATAAYGGGTAAAATAGCTATAGTCTGTTAATTGTTATTTTGCTATTAATTTACTCTTTTTAGATAAAGGTATTGAAGAAAAGTACCTGTGTTTTACACAATGTGGACAGACTTGGAATATGTCGAGAGTACACACCATAATATAGGAAATAATTCCATACTATTTATTTATATTCTCTTGAAAAGATATTAAATGGGAAAAATCTAATCCGATTAAGAGAAGTCCTGGTCACCTTAGCAAGGAAAAATGTCAGATTTTGAAAAACTAGAATATATCTGAAATTACAAGGAGGGGAAAAATATTTGTAATTGAAGTGATTGTGCTAATCTTTTGACAGTAAGGRTAGTGACAGATCTTTCCTAGAGATGCGGGTAGTAAACTTGCTGTAACACCTAGACCGTAATAAAATAAGACCTTAGTAGTTCAAATATTTTTTCTGGGTATATGATGCTATTCCATTTGAACTTACCAATTGCATTTGAAATAGGTTTTAGAATATGATGATCAAGACTTTTGACTCCTGTATTCAATCTTGGCTTTGCCAATCTTTACCTGCRTTGTGCCTTCTGCTGAGGTATAGTATGGTTCCTCTAGTGTAGGTGTTGCCTCCACGTTTCTCGTGCAGCCTAACGCACGGTGCATCTACCTCCCTCCTGTGGGAGCGGTGCCATCATTGGGGTCTCGGTTTTCGCAGACCTGAAGATTGCGCTGTGTACACCTCYGCGTAGAGGTTGGAGACTGGATGTAGTAGTGGGATCAGAAGTATCAGATGTTATCATTGTAAAAGGATGTTGGGCTATAGGTGCTCTTCTGAAATGTTTGCAACTCGAACCTGAAAGACAAGGTCAACCCATAAGAACAGTGTGAAATCTGATGGGACAGTGGGAGGAGTGAAAACCACTGATTAATTTTACTCATATTTTGTTCTGAGATGGGAGGAGGCTGCTTTAAGTGATGGAAAAAAAATGTCCTTCATGTTTTAATCTAACTTTTAGTAACAGACATTGGGGATGCTTGCTACCATCAAAAATATTTTTAATCAATGAGAACTCTCTAGCRGATTTCTGCTGCTCCAATAAAATATTTAAATAATTTTTGTTACCTGGTTGCATAACTAGTATTGTGGCATGATATAATTGGTGAAATTGTTGCTATTCATCTTTATCGTAATCTTTCCAATATCGCTGCTGGACACTTAGTCTTAAAATTTCTCTGTTGCTGTTACCATGCCTCTTAGTTCATGTTGATCCCAACATCAGTGAAGACATTTTTGGAATCACAATCAAAATTTTACCTGGAGATACGTAGAAGTGCCTGTAGGTAAGCTTCACCTGGCACTGCTGTCCTCCTAGCAGGTGTAAGATCTCAGAGATGTACACGATTTGATTTAAGGCAAGTTCCTGATAGCATATTCTTCAGATGAGAAAAAAATCTGTAGATGAAGCACTTACAAGGAAGCATGTTAAAAGACAGGACTATGCCAGGGTCTAATTAGCCATCCTTTATTCACATTGGTCCCATTCTCAGAATCTTTATTTTTCCTGCCCTTTCTCTTATCTGATACTGTCTTAGTGCTTTTGGTTACAAATGTCCAATCAGCATATTAAAATTGTATTTCATAAAGGTACTTCCATTTGGAAATCAGTTCAACACTTCAGTTTGTTTTTCTAGAAGTAGATCTTTAAACCTATTGGCCCTTATTCCATTTATTCTTTCCTGTGATGAGCACATGGAAATATGAMGGTTTGCTAGCTTTTACACATCCACCTTAAATGAGCTTCTTAAGTTTCAGTTCTGTAGTATGTGTGCTACATTTCTACACATTCACGTAAAGCGGCAGTAAAGGTTAGACTACTTAAAATTTTGAGAGTTCAGTAAACTGGTTGGATGGATAAAATTCAATTAATAGGATCTTTATTTTAAATAGAGTATGCTTCTTTTAGGTTAACGGAAAAGAACCAGATGATGAAAATCTCAATAAATCTGAAATAAGCCAAGTTTTTGAGATTGCACTTAAAAGGAACTTGCCTGTGAATTTTGAGGTATGTTTATTTTACAAGCTCTAGAT
The DNA here is from genome assembly GCA_030449065.1 of Oceanodroma leucorhoa. NCBI lineage: Eukaryota > Metazoa > Chordata > Aves > Procellariiformes > Oceanodroma > Oceanodroma leucorhoa. The sequence goes on along the minus strand of JASVER010000155.1, from coordinate 30,138 downwards.
TTGTTTTTGTTAGAATATTAAGGGTACACATTAAGTTGAGTCTCTTCTAGATAACCCAAACAACTGACTTTTAATATGTCTTGTTAGTTGTGAATACACTTTTACCTTTGACAGTCACCCTGATTGTCTCAGAGTTTATATGGTAAAGTGAAGAAAAAAGAAAAATCCACCTGTTCACAAATTCATGCACTAAAATCATAACATGAGTGAACAGCTACGCTGTGGTTGTCTGTGCAATCTTTTTTCCAAGCTTTTTGAAAAATCAGTATTACAGTGAAGAAACAAAACACAACCCTACATTAATGGTTAGAACATTGAAGTGCAGAGTCAAGGCAAAAGAGTATAGCTCACTCTGAAAGACATTTATGGAAGTATTTGCTTAATTAAGCACTGATGTGGACTACCCGCAAGTTGCAGAATCTCACAAATAGGTTTCTTTTCTTGCCATGGGGTGACCTCATGTGCATCTTACTTTCCTTTCCCTTTGGCCTGGCTGCTTGCTGCCTCTTTGCCCCTCCTTGATCATTTTAGTTATCTTAAATCAATAGCTTCCATAGGAGCATCTCTGTTTCACTAAAATATTAATTTATCATGCTGCTTTCCTGAGCTGGCAGAGTAACATTTAAGTCAACTATCTGAATTATTACAGTAAGAAAACGCAATAGTGTGCATTTAAATTGCTTCTAAAACCATTCTATGAAATTTTACATGAAGCTTTCAATTATTGCATATTAGCCTGAGCATCACTGGTAAAAATATACTGTCACACAAAGCCAGTTGTGGGTGGAAGTTCTTAATTCATTCTTACTTTTTGACTTTATGAAGTATGATGTGTTATGAATGGAGTTAAAAGACTGAATCTGTAGTAGGCAACTCTCTCTTAGATGTCTCCAGAATTCTTSATTTCTGAACTAAAATGCTGGATCCTAAAGAATTGCTTTCTCTGTAATATTCTATTACCGTAACATGATGTATTTAATGAGGTGATGTTAACTGTGTGAAAGTACACACTGATGAAATAAAGTCATATTTTAATATTGAAAGAGTAAATCAGTAAATTAAATAAGATGGCTTAATGACTTACATGTAAATACTGTTTACTGCTTACTGCATCTGATCTTCTTAAAGTATATGTTTATTTGGGTGGGATTATTTTATTAGAGTGAGTATGATTTACATCTCTACTTTCTGGATTGTATGAGAATCTAAAATCTCTTTATCCATAGTTCTTGAGAGAAGTTTGCTATAAACAATGTGCCCTACCATTTTTAATAAGTGTTTATCACGCTTTCACTCAGTTTTTCCCTCTGAAACAGGTGACCAAGGAAAGTGGTCCTCCCCATATGAAGAGCTTTGTAACCAAGGTGTCAGTTGGAGAATTCATGGGCGAAGGTGAAGGAAAGAGCAAGAAGATCTCTAAGAAAAATGCTGCAATAGCAGTCCTAGAAGAACTGAAAAAATTGCCACCCCTTCCTACGGTTGAGAAAATGAAGCCACGAATCAAAAAGAAAACAAAATCAATAGTGAAGGTAAGAGACAAACAGATTGAAAATCTGACCATTATAAACAAACATCAGATGAGAGGCATTTTTAAGTTAATTATAAACACTCTTCAACTGCTGAACATTTATCAGCAGTCTGGTACTGCAAATGAAATGATATTTTGCTCCCACTCTAAATCGGGTTCTGACACCACTTTTACAAGAGTTATCAGTAAATTCAGGCTGAAAGAGAAACCTTATAAAAGAATGAGTGGCACATAAAAATCAAGCTCTGACTTTCAAGCCTTAAACTTTACAGCTTTGGGTTTTGCATGATTTTGCTTGTGCAAATTCTCCTACAAGCCTGTCCTTCCTAATATAGCAGGATTAGAACTTGTAAAACTATTACCAGTGGTAGGTTATATGTGGTCAACTGTGACAGCAGAGCCAAATAAATTGAGTGTTTCTCTTTGGCTGTGACAGTGTTTCCTTAAGCAACTTTTATTTCAGTGTTTTTAAATTCTAGAGATTAATTAATTCAGTGGCATGCTGCATTTTGTCTATTAAACCAAATATTCACAAATTTTGGCTTATTTCCTAAACATTGTTCTACATAGCTGCAAACAAGTCCAGAATATGGTCAAGGAATGAATCCCATTAGCAGACTTGCCCAGATACAGCAGGCCAAGAAAGAGAAGGAGCCAGAGTACATGCTCATCACAGAACGTGGTCTTCCAAGGCGCAGGGAGTTTGTTATGCAGGTTTGTATTGTATGTTAATTTGAGAAATCTAGTTGCATGGCTGTGATGTCTTTTTTTTTTTTTTTTTTTTTTGGCATATGGTAATCAGGTTGTCATGATGATACACACAGTTAACAGGATTACGGCCAAATCTCCACAAAATTTTTTAAGAAAATATCTAGTGGGCTACATTCAAGGAAGATAAAGGTTCAAGAAAAGTGATCTGAATCGTGTTTAAAAAAAAAATTGCATAGGGCACCAGAAGTCTGTGTTGTAACTGCGTAACGTTTTAATTAACAAGAATGTTAATATTCTATTAAGAGATACTGAGCTGCTTATATTTTKTAATGTAGGATTTATTAACATGAACCTGGGTATCCTTCATTTGCTCCTACCCCTGAGGTTTTGTGTGTTGCTTTAGAGTGCAGCACTTTTTGCACTCTGCATTGCAAATCCCAATAGCATAGGAGTATTTTTAATACTGAGTATCTACTAGCCTCTAATAATTAAGTGCGTTCTCCAGACCTCTCTTCTATCCTAGCCAAGACAGGAAAGTTAGTTGCTTGCTTTCCATTACATTAGTAAATCCCCTAAACCTGTAACTTCAGCTTGGAAAATTTATATCTGCTGTGATACAAGTTTGGAGCATTTAGGCTGTTGCCAAGGTGAGATGATGAAATATAGTTGTTTGTGACTTCTGTTTGGGATTTTTGTTCTTGGAGGCCAATGATCATTATAATAAATGACAACTTCTTAGAATAGTGATCACTTGAACTATTTTGTGACTCATGGCGTACTCGAGACACGGGTCACTAATAGGTGAGTCCTCATACTACTGTTTAAGAATTGATTTGGTTTTTCTTTCTCTTTTGTCCAGGTGAAAGTTGGTGTACACACAGCTGAAGGAATGGGCACGAACAAAAAAGTTGCTAAACGCAATGCAGCTGAAAATATGTTGGAACTTTTAGGTTTCAAAGTCCCTCAACCTCAACCTCCAAAGCCAGCATTAAAGACAGAAGAGAAGGTAAGAGTCTTTAAGAATCAGCCGCTGTTTAATACTACAGCAAAAGTTGAGTTGAAACAATAGCAGCTTTGCAAAGCAGTAACAGTGTAGTAAATTCATGCTTTCTGCCCTAGCCAGGAAGCAGTTGTATTGAGGTGACTGTTCTCTAAAAAATTAGTGCATTTTGGATTCATTAAGTTTTGCAAGTAAATCAGAAGGGTAAATGAATGTATGTATTCTTTATCGAATGGCTCAGAACCTGTGATAATTGATGTATTGGTCTTAGAAACTTGCAGACATGTAGGTTATAGGGCTTCGTGGTAGCAATAGTTTTACAYAGCCTTATCACCAGTTGCAGTCGAAAGTTTGTTACAGGTCTCTTTCTTTGGTGGGTCCCTCAGCAGGGAAGGAGCCTTGCATTCTCCTGTTGATTCAGCAGATGTTACCGGGGAGTTAAAATAGCAAGTCTGGGTTTAGTTTTCTGCTTTTCATGTATATGCTCATTTGTGTCCAGTATGTTGCCCTCAGCAATACCAATAACTAATGTTAGTTTAACTGGCTTTATTATTGTATCTAGTTTTCAATATCTGTGTTCTTAATACCACTTCACTGGTCTGTAGATAGTTTTAGTCATTCAGTAAATAAGAATCACTGAACTTGTCTCTTCTTGGTAGCTATGTAATAATTGAGGTTTTTGAATAATAAATTTTTCAGTAACATTTTGACTAGTCAAGATCACCTACATCTTGAAAAATTTAAAACTTGGGGGAAAAAAAAGTTTTAAAGAGATATTGTGTGTTTGGCTTTTTGCCTTTTATTTTTAAGACACCAGTGAAGAAACCAGGTGATGGAAGAAAAGTAACCTTCTTTGAGCCGGGCTCTGAAGAGACTTCAACTAGTAAGTAACCTTACTGAAAGAAGCATGGCCCTGTTGGCATGTGTGTGTGTAAGATATGTTTCTCAGTCCCTTCAACAGTGTCATTTAACGCACCGTGATGAGCAGAGGCGTGCAACTGCTGGCTYGCAAACTAAATCTACCCGTTGGGAAGGTTTTGTTCAAATCCCAAAGAGCTTATTCCTCCCAAGTCCTACAGTTTCAGCTTGCTTGGCCACCTGCTCGGGGAAGGGAGTAGATGGCTGAGCCAAAAGCATGTSTGTGCTAACGGGTYRGTGGAGCASTTAGTGGAGGTGCAGCTGCTGCTACCTGCAGYGTCTGGGCTTGTCTTACCTCGATCTGAGGGATCTTGGGACAAGCTTTAATTTGTGTCCAGGGCTTTCTAGGGCAAGAATGAATGTTCAGGACTGAGCTGGGTTCTGATCCAGGGACCAGCTCCTTCAACCAACCACAGGAGTGAAGTGGGGACAATGTCTGYGGGGGAAAAGGTAAGGGGAGGARGAGAGATCAGCCTCTTTGGCTCAGCAGAATGTTTCTCTGGTATAGGGTCCAAATGAGGATGGGAACAGATTCCCTGGGAAAAGGGTTGGGGCTTCTGCCACCTGGGAATAGCCTTCTAATTTGGAAGAATGGTTGCAGGTTGGAAGACTGCCCCAGAAATGTCACTCTAAGCCTGAGGCAGAGTAGCAGTGGGAGGGTGGTGCTGAATTTGTTGAGGCAGTTAGCTGTGTTACGTTTGGCCGTTTCACCTTACAGATGTTGAGGGAATAACTGCAGTATGTTGAAGACTGTTCCTGGGATGAAGATGAGAACGGGTGGCAGTACTGAAATTGGTCTTCCTAAAGCAGAGTTGRAGAAGGGAGGAATGGCCTTGTAGTACAGAACAACTTCTTTGTCTGTGCTTGGTCTCTAATGACCGAGGGCAAGGAATTGTACCTGCATTTATTTCAGACAGTTGATGGTTACAGTGGTCAGATCCACAAATGACTGGCTGGAACAAAAAAAACCCCAAACCTGGCCAGCAAGTATACGGGCGTTGGCTTTCTCTAATGTAAACTGTTGGGAGGAGTCATTATGGAAAGTTTGTCTATCGCAACATATTTCTGTTCTGGATAGTGTGTTTCAGGTGCTTTATGTGTTTAAGTATAATTTTGTTGTTTAAATTATAAATAGTTGGGATTGACTTGGACTTTAGTAACATTTTACTGCATCCATAAGATCTTACGTAAACTTCCCGACTTCTTATTCAAACTTTGCCATCCCTGCTTTCTTCCAYCTACAAATTTTGGCTTTCATCCTTAGACTTGAAACAGCTCAGTCCTGCTGAACTTCATTTATCTATTCTGCCATAATACTGACTCCTCTGTTTATTTCAGTGGCATTGTCTTCCCCACCTTTCTTGAGCACACCTCTGTAGTTTTCCTCCACAGTTCTGTGTATGTGAGTTCCCCGTAAAAAGCTGTTCTTACCCCTCTCAAATCTAACTTATGCCATAATGTCAATAAATTGCTATCAATTGATTGTGGTTGGGTATTTGCTGTAAAAAGTCATTCTTGCTTCTTCACACTGGGCTAACATTACATTTAACCTTACTTACCTGTTTATATTTTCACAATACACAGTTTAAACTTTGTGGACTATCTGTCACTGTCTTTACAWTATTTAACAGTGGCTCTGACCATTCTATGGTTTTATTATTTGCTCCTACAGTTTAAATGATGAAATAAAAAATTCTGAATCAAAAAGATATGTCTAGAATGTGGTTGGAACTGTCTGAGGTGTCTGTAAGCTTGACTAACCTGGAGAAACTGCTCCCAGAGGTAAAAGTACTCCTTTTGGCAGAAGCAGGTGTTGTACTGAATCACTTATTCAGTAGGCAAACTCTGTCTTGATGATGCTGAATCTCCGACCCACCAAAGGTGACTCAAGCTCACTAAGTTTGTTAGTGTTTCAAAAGTAATTTGAAACAAATTATTTTTTTCAAAAGTGGCTTTTGATGCCTGTATATGCCTTCATGTGCCTGCAGAAGGCCTCACAGAAGTAGCTAGCATCTGTTTAGTATGTACCTCTCTCTTCTCAGGTAATAAAGAAGATGAGTTTAGGATGCCTTATCTCAGCCATCAGCAGCTTCCTGCTGGAATTCTTCCCATGGTCCCTGAGGTTGCACAAGCTGTAGGAGCCAATCAAGGACACCACACCAAAGAGTTCAACAGGGCAGCCCCAAATCCTGCCAAGGCTACAGTAACAGCAATGATTGCTAGAGAGCTATTGTATGGTGGTACTTCTCCTACTGCTGAGACCATATTAAAGAACAACAACTCATCAGGCCACGTACCCCACGGACCACTTACTAGGCCCTCTGAGCAGCTGGACTATCTTTCCAATGTTCAAGGAATCCAGGTAAATGTTCAGCTTTGCAAGATTTCTTCCAAAGCTATCCAAACTGGTCCAAGCTGTTGTTTGTTCTAAAGCTTTTTAGTTCTGCTGGTGACTGATGTGTTCTGAGGCTGCTTGTTAAGCTGAAATTCATGTAAATGTTTTACTTGAAAGGTACTGAATTTTACAGGTTTTTTTTATTTAGTTTTCAAATGTGCATTTCTGTACTGCATCCTCGGCCTTAATTCAGTGCTACTCTGAAGTCTTGGAAGAATAAAATTGAAAGTAGCATTTTCTGAAAATTGTCATGATGTATGAACATAATAAGAACTTGAACTTGGCTGATCTGAAATCAGTTTTTCTGAATAATCTTTCATACATTAACGTTTGCTGTAAGCTGTATATTTTCTTGTGTTTGGTCCCTTTAATCAGAATTGCCTGTACGTGCCTATATTAATAGGTTAAAGGAGCTCAATGGATTAAAAAGTATAATAGGGAAAATTTTAAATGCAGATAGCTATGATCAGAATAAAGGTCCCGGCAATGGCCATTACTATCATTAACGATAACGATCATTACAGCCACTTTTATTCAGAAGGCTTGCAGAGCTCTCATGGTTACTAAAAAATATTGCAAGTGAAGTCAAACTTCAAAAGTAAATGGTTCTACTGGCTGACAGAATGATTAAAATTCAGCTTCATATATAGGCAAATGATCTATAAAAATTGTGATCTATTTCCTGTACTTGGTTAACTGAAAAGAACTAAATCCTTCTCTTTTCTTCAGGTTGAATATAAAGACTTTCCAAAAAATAACAAGAACGAGTTTGTATCTCTTATAAACTGTTCCTCTCAGCCACCACTGATCAGCCATGGAATTGGAAAGGATGTAGAATCTTGCCACGATATGGTATGATGAATTTTGCTGAAGTGCTCTCTCTTTGCCCTTCAGTGAGCTAAGGGATGCAGCGGGTAGACCAAGGTTTCATATCACTGCTGGACAGCAATGAATTAAATGCTGTACAATTCCCTGGCTAATTTTTGTCTAATATTTCACAGGTTGCTGTAATAATTGATTAATAATATCAGAATCTAATCTAAATAACCTTCAAAATGCTTAATATATGCTCACAGTTTTGATCTACAAAAAAYGCATTTGCTTTATCTTGTTATTATTTGCGTGAGCACATATTAAAGAAAATGCATGAAAAGAAGCTTTTAATACATAAGAGCATATCAGCTTATTTTCTTTAACAGAATGGGCTGATATTTCATTGGGAACTGTAATACTTGGGTTCACATTACCAGACTTTCTGCTAGAACAGAATCAAAAATGGAAGAAATGCAATTCACCATTAGATAGCAGGAGACACTCTAAATCTGTTACGCTCCCTTTATAAATAAGATCTTTTATTCACAGTAGCTGAAATATTTCTCTGTGAAAGAATGAGTCTTATAGACTGTAAATTGTAAGGGACTTTGTCTATAAAACACATTACATATTGCTAACAATATGTACACAGTCTACTATGATTTGAAAAGAGTTTAGTTCTTTTGGTATCCAGTGGTGACCTGAGTACTGACTGCAGACTGAAGTAATAGTTTGCAATATGTAAATATGCTTAGGAAAAGCTGATTTTACTGATTTTTACTAAAAATTCTTTCAGTAATTTTCTAATGGCTATAACTTGATAGAGATTTCTTTGATCTTTGTCGCTTAATTTTGACATTTTCCTACCCGTCTCTACATCCTGCCGTAAAGAGCTCTCGCAAGACTAAGCACACAAGTCGGTGCAGTAGGTAGAAGGGGAAAAAAGGACAGCCAGTTTGGAGCATAAACATTGTGACCGGGCCGGTGTGAGAACTTTCCTCTGTTCAGATATTCAGCTTTCACTAACGCGTGTGCCAGAACTAATCAGGGATATTCTGAAAAGGTGCACCTGAAATTGATCTGAATAAAGCTGAAAAAACTTTTCAGTTCTCAAAGGAGGTGACTCACTTTTGCATTAGCCATGTCACATTGACTCTTCTTTTAAACAGTCACACGTGCCCTATCTGTGTCGTATTTTCGATTCTTGCGTAACTTGTTTTCTTTTTCTGCAAAGGACTTTTTGGTTCTGTGTATTTTAATGTCCTTATCTTAAGCTCTGTACAGTTTGAGCCATTACTAATTCGGTGTCTTTCGCCTTGATGTTAATAGTACTGCTGAATTAATTTTCCCCCATTGCGATGGGAGTCCCCTAGCCACAGCACCATTCTATTGTTTAATGTAGCAAGATGAAATTCTACACCATTGCATTTTTTCCACCATAAATATGCATCTTAAAAAAAAAATTACCAAAATTAGAACATTTACTTTGTTTTAAGTGAGTCCCAGCCCTGCTTTCATTAAATTAACGAGATGGACTCAGGTTGAATTGCTGAATGCTCTCTTTTCTTTAGGCTGCATTGAATATTTTAAAGTTGCTGTCTGAGTTGGACCAACAAACCACAGAGATGCCAAGAACAGGAAATGGACCAATGTCTGTGTGAGTGTGACCCACTAACTTTCCCTTGCATTAATGGAAACCTCTAACCCTATRATGTTCTATAAACACATAAAATGTGAGGGTTTTTTCCTTTGCCAGAAAAGGTAAAGTGCCAAGGGCTGTTATCTTCTTCAGAAGGATGAGAGGGTAGGTTTTATGATCAAGCTCATAACTTTCATGTGTCAAATGCAAATTACTAATCAGGAGCAAGCAGATAAAATGTAATGGCTGTGATAGAGAGCAATTCTGACTGTGATCCCTCTGCTTAAATTCTTTTGTAAATAGTGTGACTTTTCAGTGTGTTTAAGTGTTACAGCTGCTCCCCTCTTTCTAGAGATCTTCCATAGGTAAAATGTAAACAATGTATAGGTTTCACAGCTTGCTTTCAGCAGAAACATGGAGAGGTTGCAAATTACTCCCTTTGACCGGGGAGTGGGGAAGTTCAGCCTCTCATTTGGATAATAAGCTGTCAAAATAGTGGAATTAACAAAGTGCTAATTGATTAAAAATGGAGGCCAGTTACATGGAAACAAATTTTTATATGCACCTCAAAGTCTTTGTATCGATTTAGAAGCATCTTATTTGTGGAAATAGAGTTTTATGTCCTAAGTAACAGGTGTTTTCTCATTTGTAGATGTGTGAAACAAGAAATGGAAAGTGACCCTCTTCTCAAACCGGCTAACTCAAACACTTTGGGACAAACACTGGACAGCACTGCCTAAAAAAGGCTTTTGACTGGACCCAAACCTGAAAGCACCAGAGAAAATCAAATGCTTCCTATTAATGTAACCTAACTGTTTTAGAGTGCTACAGTCTTTACAACCTACTGTAGTGTCTAAATCATAACCGTTGCTTTTTCTTCAAACAGTGATAAATTTTTAGTTTCATTATGTTGTTTTGATTGAAATGACACTATAAATTTTTCATTTAAAAGTTTCTTAATTGTATCTAGAACAATAGCACAGTTTAGAAACTTTGTCTTCTGAGACTGACATGTTATCTGTGAACTAACTTGGGAAGATCATATCCATGTATGTGGTTATTTTGTTTTTATTGAAATAGCAAAGTTTCACTGGAAACAAATTGTGTGCCCACCATTTTTAAAAGTCCAGTATTTTCGCAAACCTAGCTTCATTATCCAACGGTTGAATGAATTAAAACGCTTTAGGAATTTTAAACTTTGTTTGATCATTTTTGATTAATTTCTAGTTTTCTTGAGTGGGGGGTAGGGGAATTCGAATGCAACATGACTTTAAATGATCTCTGATCTGTGTTTTAAGGATTGTGTGTATAGATGGCACGCAGCTCGCTACATTACAGGATATGATCTCAATGTAGTGCATATAAAACTGCAGATTGATTTTCCTTGAGTGCTTTATACTGTTTAATTACATCTCCATGTAGGGCTGAAAAAAATTACCTATGTTTATATATAAACTGTGTTGCTTTTGATGTTGTGTTATTGCGCACTGAACTGTGCGCAATAAAGTTTTTTGCATATGGTCCAGGTAAAGCACGATAGCCTTGCAAGTTAAGTACTGCTTCAGTTCATTGTTTACGCTGGAATTTTTTCTCCCCATGGAATGTAAGTAAAACGTAGTGTTTGTCACCAATAAATGGTAATACTAAATTTTTTTGGTTAATTTATTCTTGTATGCCACTACAGGGGCTGCTTTTTTATAGGATTTGTAATGCTTGTGATATAGTACGGGCAGTATTGTAAAGCTATGGAGTAACTGTACAATGGTTATCAATTACATATAAATAACTACTATTTAGTAATGTGGAGGATGTGAAAACCTGGCAAGGTCAAGGAAATTCAAAAGTAATGTGTGGGTACATTTTGTAATTTGTGCCACAGTGTGTTAGTGCAACTGTATTAATGGGAGCTTAAACTAAAGTTATGATTATGACAAGAAACCTGGCACAACAGGTTGGTATGATTTCAAAGTTTAAGTCTCTACTTTTAAGTTTCCTTGTTTGCTTGTAATTTGAGTCATAACCTTGCCTCGCACTTAGTAATGTTTGGGGGGTAGTACTTTCAAAACAAAACAAAACTTCCCCTCTAGCAACAAAAACTGGCACCATAGACTGACACATGACAGTGTATCATTTGGGTGTGAACTACGCTCAGTGTGTACTTAACTGCTCAGCTGTAGCAGCACTTCCTCAACACCCGTCTGCAGTGCCTGTAGTAACTCCTGTCACAGGCAGCAGTTACTGCATATGCTGTGTCTCAGAGCTAAATGTCTCGGCCGTTTTATTTGCGTTATCAAAAGCAATTGGGCCACATTAACTGCGTACCAAATTTTATTGAATCAAGTTGGTTTTGATCATTATAAGCGCAAAAAACATTGTAAAGTTTTTTGGTTTGKTTTTTTTTTTTTTACATTTGTAGAACTAATATGCTGTACATTTAAAAATTAAAAGAAACTTGCTAGGCTGAGGCTTTGTATTGCAAATTCTTACAACTTAGAAACTACTTTCCAAACAATCTATATTGCAAAACAGATACCACATTGATAGTGGTGTAAATGGTCTCCCTGTGTTTATCCGCTGCTCTTTGGATGGGACTAGAGCCTATTCTTCTGACTATTTTGCAGCATTCATTTGTTGATAATCCTATATTTCATATGAACCTTAAAGGTACTTTGCCACAGATACCTCTGTTTCAATACTCTTAAATGCATCTGTCACCTTAGAGGTGCTATGTAAGAGAGGGTTCTTCTGTCAAAGACCTTGTAATCACAGCCTCATGGTGGAAGACTTCAGGTCACTATGTGGATTCTAGGTAAGCCAAAGTGAGTTCTAGATAAAAGTGTGTTTTTTCCACAGCACTACAGTCGCTTGCTTTTTCTGTTGTCTCCTCTGTGCTTGATGCAGCAAAGTCTAGGAAGAACCTGAAGGCTTTATATGACGCTGTTGTTCAACAGATACTAAAATGTTCTACAAAGAATACAGATACGAGAAAACTGAGGTGAAAGTGAAATTCTCTGATTGCAGTAGCCTAGCAGGCTAGTACTGGTATAAAGCATACATTTCTGAGTACTAGGAAAGTGCTATCTGCAAGATATCTCACCTTTTTGGATTCTTTCTTTGAACTTTTTACTTCTGTTTTTGATCTTAAGAAACCTTTTGACTGCAAAGGAATGAGCTGGAGCTTCTGAATATGAATACCAGTGTACGTTAGCTTGGGCTTCATGCCACACATTTCAGTAATGATCCCATTATAGAAAATACAGAAAAAATATAGAAAAAGTATAGGGCCTGTTCCAAAATTACTTTCTCATATTCAGATCTTAATTGTTGTTAATCTTAATAGGGTTGTTCTCCCACAAGCCGATTTTACCAAGCATTTTTCTCCCCGTTATCTTATTTGACTCTGCTTAAATTACCATAAACATTTCAATAAACTAATGCATTTTTCCTATGTTTCTCCAAAAGTTTTTGGCAATATGGCAGTACTAATCTGAGTGTTCCAGAATCTGCTGTACGTTTAGTAAATTGTGAAATTTTGCACTCAAAATATTCAGTTCAGTTCAGCTACAGAGAACTTCCCTTTAATCACTTTCAAATGGGAGTAAGGAAAACAAAGTATTTAGTCCAGTCTATCAGGCTTGTAACCGTTGTGCTAACAACTGAGAATAGCGATCTTGTTTCTTTTCAGAATTTACCACGTTATCATCCCAGCCTCTTAAATCACACTGCCAGCGTTCTGCAGGTAGGGCTGCCCTTCGGCCACCGCTTCCAAGCGCAGAGGGAGGGGGTCTGATCCTAAGGGRCGTCCGCTGCCGGTTTAGCGCGGTGTAACTGCGGGCAGTTCCCGAGGAGGCAGGTCACTGGGGGAYGGGAGATGTGACGTGGCAGAACGAGTCACGGAATTTCAATGCAGTCCGGTCTTGTTCATTTGGACCTTTTTTAACGCCTGCCCTTCCTGCTTCCAAATGTGGAGCATACAGGCTCAAAGGAAGCAGCTGAGGAGTTTGGAAGTCAGATTCTGGAAATATTTATGTTCGTTTTCCAGTAGTTCAGCTTGTAATTAAGATCAGCAGAGACCACACAGTGTAGGCAACACATTTTCCTTCACCAAAGAAAATGTCCTGTCTGCCTGTACTCCCTCACATGTCTAGACTTTGACAGACTCCAGTCTTCACGTTGTTATKTTCTGGTACTGCGAAGAAAGCACTCATTACTGCTTTCTCAAATTTCAAAGCCTTAAGCCAACGTCTAAATTCTAGCAGCTTTTGCGTTGCTTTCCTTCAAGCCTTTTCTTATTCTTAAAAGTATACAGCTGCACTTAATAGCAGCTCTTGTCAAAAGAATGATACTGTGCCACTGTTCCTCTGAAGAGGTTCAGTCAAATGTCTCGTTTCAGTGCCCCGTGTAAGAACCTGAAAAGTGGCTTTGTAGCTGTGCTGCAAATGAAACCTGACCAATGAAGCCTTTTCCAGTGCTGTGTTATCAAGCTTAAAGACTGCTGCTCAAGTCTCCTGTTTTCAGTAATAAGTTGCAGTCTGAAGCTGGTGTACAGGAAGGAACCTGGTCCATGCTCATCCAGGGATTTTGGAGTATTATCTGCTTTCTTGAACGGGTCAGTTTGCTATCCTTGAGACAAAAACTGCATCACATGGAAGTTAAAGGGGAATAATGAAAATTGGTCTGGGAATTTTTTTAAAGCAGAATATTTTATTTGTTAGTAGCAAGTCCTGACTCCCCAAAGGAAGAAACATGACTTTTCATGATCCATCATTTTTGGTTTCAGGATGGAGGTCTTAAAGAAAAGAAGGATTTGTGCAAAAGCTAGTTTTGGGAATGCTAACCTGTAGGATAGCTAAAATGTGGCTACAGATTGAGAAGCAGCCTGGATTCACTGTGATATCTGTTTGTTCCATAATACTAAAATACATTCCTGTAACTTGTTGTTGTTCTGTTTTAGGATATAGACAGCTGATATTTCCTTAGGATAAATCCCATCTGAAAGGACTCAGCTGAGGAATCTAGAGTCAGCAGAGTAGTTACTCTTGTTCTCACCTCTCTGGCCAAATTTTAGTACCATACATCAGAGTTAAATGTAGCTGTACTTGGAGTTCCACTGCAATTATTATGTTACCTAAGGATCAAACCAAAAAATACTGTTCTAACCCACTGATCAAAGTTAAAAATAGTTTTATTCTGTCCTAATGTATAARGACAAATGGTGGAGGTTCCACAAGTGCCTAACTGCAGGAAGGGATAGGATGTGTGTATACCACTTCACTAATCCTCCTGTTCTGTGAAGCAACACGTAACTGTTTGCTGCTTTTATTTTGAAAGTCTGCAGATAGAAAMCAACAGAATAGGTGTGAATCAGTGTAATACCTTCCTTAAGGGCTTCTATATTTAAGTGATTTTATTTAGACGACGACTCTGTTTAAGCTCAGGCAAAGAAATGCTGCTCCGGAGGTGGTTACAAATCTGAAAATACTCAACTTCATGTCACAGCCACAGAGATGCTGTATTGCTTCCCTTTATCTGCTGACTGGACACATATTTAATACCCAGGAACTTCTGAGCAAGAACCTGAACATTCCATGGAAGGAGGCTGGTAAAAAAAATWAAGTTGTTAGAGCAAATTAAAATCTCTAGGGTATTCATTTAATCTCTGGATTAGAACTGAATAAAAGCATACAGATGGCGAATAATACTTATCCAAGAGTGTATTTTGTTCTCCAACAAAACAAATTATTTTGTATACCGCTAGCAGTATCGTAATGCAACAAAATTGTATTTGATTAGAAATGAAAAAATTATAGTGCTTTTAAACTTCACTCATTCTCCCACTTCCAGTTTCACAGTATTTTTTAGCAACTTGCTAACAGAGGATGGTTTAGATTTTAAATGTCCTGAGTTAATGATGCAGAAAATATCCTTCACAGAGTATGCTTTCAATACTTTCATTCTCTGCTACCATTCTTTCATTTATCTTTACTATTTCCAACCAAAAGATACTCTTTTACGTTTAAATGCTACTTTCCCACCCCCTCCCCYCCCAGGGGAGATGGGTGCTCCCAAAGAAGGCAATCCCAACCCTATGGTAAGGGACAAAACCTCTGGCATGTTTCATGTCAAAGTCCAAGGGCAAAATCTGTTTGGGGACAACTGGGCATCTGTACAGACACTAATCCCTATTCTGCATTTTATCATGGGTGCAATCTCCCAAATTGGTGTTCTACCATTTTTAAAGCCACAACCAAATACATCACAGTAGGGATATATATTGTGGTCTGGTTGCTAAGTATTGCGTTCATTGTTGTCTTCACATAGTAGCTTGGTTTTAACAGAGATGACTATTTAGCTCTTGCCTAGAAAAAACAGTCGGGAAAGGAAGGTACCACTGGAAAAATAAATCCGTCTGCAGTTTGTTGTAAATACGATTCAGTATAACTGTCCTACAAACTGCCACTGCATTTGCATAAAAAGTTTGTAGATTCCCTTTAAAGCTTGTTAAGTGGATATAGAGGAGCTTATGTATTAAAATGTTGGGCCACCAAGTTGTTTTAATTACTGAAGTGGATAAAAACTTGAAGAAAATGTGCTACTTCAAACTCACAGAGGCTAAATAGATTTAAATAATTGTCTCTTCTAAGCATTCTTAGCAATAACTCTCTTGTGCTTTCTTTGTACTGTACTAACTTCAAAGGTAACTGGTGTTTTCAGTGAGTGTTTTAACTTCTTGTATTTCCATGTGCTAAAGGTCTGATGTAAAAATACAATGCTGACTTAAAAGAAGAAAGGTTATTTAAGAGCTTTTACTGTCTAACCCCATCTCATTCTGCTGATCCATAATTGTATGCGGATAGGGAAGATGTACCTAGATTAAAGTGATACTTAAGCTGGGTCAAATGCAGACCTCTTGTTGTTCATCAGTCAGCTGGATAGAATTTAACTGATTTTAATGGTCTTTTGCCACATGCTGAACGTGGTGCATTTTTGTTTAGGCTGGACATTAAACAAAGCTAATCCCACTCCAAACAAGCACGTGACAAGTGTTCAAACCGTGAATGTGCACATACTGCATCTCCAAGCACTCCAGCCCGTGCTCCTCTGGGCTGCCCAGGAAGGGAATGAACCTTGTGGTTCTCAGAGGGATGTTTCCAAATTCCTTGTGAATGCTGCCATTACTTCCCATTTTCTTGTCTGTCAGTATTTTTTGTTGGCACTTTCTTTTGGGAAGCTGTTTTAGCCTTTAGCTATGTGCACACTCATCCCTCCCTGCTAGTGGTTTTACTTCATAAAGATGCTTACTCTCTTCCCCTCCCCTTCTCCCCATGAACCCCTACTCCTTGAAGAGTAACATCTCTTAAAGCAGGCTTTAAGATTATCTGACTTGAGATGGACAGATTCCTGCATCCGTGAGGTATATGGAGTATCTTTCCTTTCCCTAGAGAGACACACATTTCAGCAAAATGTACCATGAGGTGTTCTTCCAAACTCAGGAAATAGAGCGGTACTCGCAGTCAGGGCTGCGTGGGGTCCTGTGCTCTTCACCTGACTACTCGGGAGCGTCGTCATCCTCAGTGCAAAAAAAGGTGCTGTTGGTGGACTGCTCCAGGTACCGCTCTGAAAACGGGTCAGCTTCTAGGAGATGCATTTTCTCTTTCTCCTGTGCTGCCTACCTCAACACCTCCTGATCCCAGGAAGCCACTAGCAAGGCTTGTGGTGCCTTCCTGATTGTAGCTAGTAATAACACTGTTTAGATTAACTAAACTACTGCTTATCTGTTGAACCAAAGCATTTCCATCTGAGTTAAGCTGAAAAGTCTTGTAATGTGTTTGAGTTCCTGCACATGTTMAACATTGCAGTTGAAAAGCTTGTCACATGTAAATGGCCTAAAAACACTGGATTATTTTTGGAAGATAAAGGAGGATGTAAACATTTCTAAAGTTACTTCTAAGTTAACACCATATTGGTCTCCAATTTCTTTTGTCTTTTTACTCCACCTCTTTCTGACAGAGCAGTGTCTTTCATCAATGCCTATGTAAAATTCATTTGCTAATAGTCAAAGAGAGTCGTCTGTAAGCCATCAAAGCTCCCTTCTCCCTCCTGAGATGTTTTCTGTAGAGTCTAGCCAATAATTTTGCAGAACTTTACTGGTGTCGTGCAGCATTACAAATTGCAGTATCCTCAGTGCAAAGCTGTTAACAAGGCAGTTGCTCGTCTAACAGGCATTTATTGTTTCCAAGTTTTAAATTGTTTATCTGAGTTTGGAAAAACAGTTAAAACATTTTGATCAGTTTTARTGCTAAACTTGAACAGATGCATAAAATCAGCAAAAGACCCAGTCCTGCAAGGTGAAGTGCTCTGAATCACTGTAAGATTCGCTGCAATGGTCATACCCTAAAAAACTGCATCATCTGTAGGGAAGATTTAGGTTCATCAGAAAATGAATGTTGGGATCTCTCCAGAAGAGCGCTTTGTGTCCCTGGTGATCCACCTCTAAACCTGCTGCTGCAAACAGGCCCGAAATTCCTGCTACAGCCACAACGTAGCCGTGATGCATTTCTATCTTTTTTGGAAGGAAACCCATGACAGTCTGTAGGAAGAAAAAAAATAGAACTTCATTTTGGTGTGAATACGCCTATTAAATGGGTAAATCTGAATACATCTCTGTTGGGTCTCTCTTGCTAAACTCAGCTGGGTCATTCACAATCTTCATTTGTTTCTAGTTTTAGCTGGAGGTTAGAAAAATTCTGGCTCCACAACTAAACTATGGCAGTTTCTCTTACTGCCCTTTAATCCATTCTGTGAATTTTGTGTTTGGAATTTTTCGTATTCTAAAAGACCCGAGTGTATGATTTGGCAGATGCTCATAAAGATTTTTTTCAATACCCTGTCAGTGTGCTGACTGTATTATTTTGATTATCGTAGTGCTCCACAGTGACGTTGCCAACCCAACAGTTCAAAGAGATATTTTAATGGCTTTCTTCATGCATACCTTTTTTTTTTTTAAATACTATTAAAAATTTTTATGCTGGAAAATTACGATCTGTATTAGAAATTTCCTGAATATTGGAGGCATCTGGTGCTGGGTTTTCAGTTTAGGTTATTATGTCAGGAAGTCAGAGGTTGCATCCCCATTAAAGTTTGGATTTCTTCATATTCAGTTATTTAAAAAAACCCTGAACATAACAATGTAGCAGTTGGATGCTGGCATGTGAAATATTTAATCATCCCATGAGATTAAGAAGGTCTTGTTTAGCAATTCAGAAGCATTTCTTCTGTCATCAAGTTTCCCCTTTCTTGGGCACTAGAGAAAAGAATGATTCTCTGCTAGCACGCAGTGTTGGCATTTGAAAGAAGCTGAAAACCGTCCCTGTGAAGGCTGGCATATAATACAAAAGCGTTCCTCAGAAGTTGTGGTACTGTTAAAGAAATGCATGTGACTAACTGCCCTTTAATCTTTTACCTTCGCTTTGGCCACTCTTGTAAGGTTAGACAGAGTAACTGCTCCTGCATGACTCGTACAAGAGCAAACACAGGGACACAAGCCTGGGGAGGTCCARCCCAGCACGCTGTTGCCTGCACCCTGTGCAAGAAAAGTGCGTAGCTGTCCCATGGAGATGTGTGTCCTGCCCCACCGAAGAGGTCTCTCTGCAAGTGAAAAACAAGGAGAATTGGGACTTTAGTATGTTCTCACTTTTGCCGCCTCTTGAGGAACTTCCTCAGTTCAATGAGTCTTGCTACAATGAGCCCTGACTGAGTTGAACTCCTCATGTAGCTAAAGAGATTTTCAACATTGTTCTGCCAAGGAGAATAAAACCCACTGAAATCAAATAAATTTGATACTAAGCTCTGCTGCAGCTGTTGAACATCCCAGACCTTCCCATTTTTCCTTCCTTGCCAAGCTAAGCAACACAAATCACATTTACAGTTCCTTTCGTGTTGCACATGTGACAAGGGTTTGCAGTATAACAAGATTGGTTTTCCCTGTAATCCTCTTAAAATGTCCTTCCTTTGRTTGTCTTTTCATCTTTCAGTGTTCTGGAACTTGGATTAATGGGATTGAGTTGTATTCCGCAAGTCCCGTTTGATAAGCTGCTTTCAAGAATTAGTTGCCTACAAACACATGTAATTTTGAAAAAGCATTTTAATGGGAGATGAATTATGCAGCGTTATGCCAAACATACTATAAGGTCTATATATATACTTGCAGTATGTATGTCTGTAGATACTGCTAGACAAGGAAGTGAATAAAATAAGATAGGCTTACTCGTTTCAGTGTCTAAAATATCTCATGCGGCTTCTCTAGGCAGATTTGCAGAGCTTTGGCTATATGTTTGCAAACTAGGTGACAAATTGACCACGTGTCTTTTCTTGTTCTCATCACATTTCAAGTACCATCCTTGAACTACCCCTTCCACTGGTCCCTCAGGACATATTCGCCTTGCAATCAGCTTGATCTGGTCCYCGTGTCACTGAATCCCTGTTTAGTTAGAAGCTTGATACCAGAGTAACAGCCGGTTTGCTGAAGCACTGATGTGACAAGTYGCACAATGCTAACACTTCABACAACTCCGAGTGAGCGACTGAACAGCTCTGCCTGGTGCCTTGGCATAACCAGCGTGTGTTTTACAAACAGAAAAACCCAAAGCATGGAGCAATTACATGATTTTGAGCTAGTCTAGACCAGAGCTGCTTATTGCAGAACTCAGGGTTGTTCAACTCCTGTGTTTAGCCCAAAAGACTACCCTGCTGATGTAAAACTAGCRTATGGCTTTGTGCCTTCCCCTGCCTSTCCCCCTGCCTCTTTSACTCCATTTCAGCTCCAACTCTTTAGTTGGTCTTATTCTAGCRACAAACATTCCTACCTTCCCCAGGAGGTGCTGGGAGGGGGGGTCATGGGTGCAGAACATTTCTGAATCATGCAGTGGCACGCCCTGCAATACAGTGACCACTGGTGAGGGATGAAACGCTGTGCTTGGCTGACCTTTCTGAACATGGATACACACACTCCGTGCGAGTGTAGGACACTGAAAGTACCTTCAATGTGTATTCAAGGATGTCATGTGGCAGGTCTCCACTAGACAGGGGTAGACTGGATTCCCACCCTATTTCCAACGTGAATTTAAAGCTATGAAACTGCACACGGCAGTGCTCGGGTTACAAGCYAGGCTGTTCTCATTCAAGACACATCCTTTGGTCTCTATTCCATCCCTCACATTACTCAGTGGCAAACTATTTAACGTAATGTAATTTGCCTGTCTATGGCCACCTAGAAGCAAAATAACTACTACGATGTGTTCCCCAAACCGCAGTAGGCATCCCCCCCGTGACACAAACCYGAGCTGAAACCCAGTCGCCCATCAGCAGGGAGCCCGAGCTCAGAGAAATACAGYGGTRTAAGTGGGCAGTCCTTGAATTAACTGTTGGGGGGCTCCTGCTCTGGATTAAGGTTGGATCACAGGCTTGATGTTGCCACTGCATTTGCACATGCCTTTGGACAAGCCACTAAACATCTCTGAACCCGTTTTTTTTTTTCTTTATAAGAAGAAAATAAAGAGAAAATTAAATTTCCATACTCGCCCATCCCAGCGAAGCACGTTAGACGTAGATGCCCCGAGCCCGGGGCGCACKCAGCACTTGCCCGGTTTCAAGCCCCGGGCCTCCCCTCAGAGTGACACACCGCGTGYACCCACCCCCACACCCGCCCCGCGACCCGAGGCCGCCCCGCGGTGCCGGAGCCGGAGCCGGAGCCGGGCGGGAGGCCTGCAGCCGCCGGCCCACGGGCACGCCGCGGGGCCCACCTCCGAGCGCGGGGACGGGCGAACCGCCTGCGCCCACCCGCCGCGCCCGCCTTCACCCGCCTCCTCACGGGAAGCCCGGGCGCAGCAGCGGCCCAGGGCGGGCTGCAGGCGCTCAACGCGCGCACCGCCATGAGGTGAAGGGGCCGCGGAGCCGAGCACGCCCAGCGCCCCGTCCCGCCCTCCACCGCGAAATGGCGGCCGCGGCCGCCCCGCTGCCGGGTGCCCCTCACGCCAGCGCCGCCGGCTCCGAGCCCGCCGGAGCGGTGAGCGGCCCACCCGACCCCCCACCCGCGCTGGGAGCGGGGGCCCCTCCGCGGGCAGAGGAGGGCAGGGCGGGGCGGGGCGGAGGGCGGCCCGAGCGGCACCGCCCAACATGGCGCCGGCGCCCCCCTCCCGCCTCAGCGCGGGCGGGGCCGGGGCGGGCCCCGCGGCCCCTATAAAGGGCCTCGCGCGGGGCTGGTCGTCCTCTTGCTCCGGGGTGGCTGAGGTGGGTGCGGGTCCGGGTCCGGGTCCGGGTCCGGGTCCGGGTCCGGGTCCGGGGCTGGGGCTGGGCTGCGTGGGCGGTCGGGGCCTGGTGGGTTCGGGCTTTCCCCCTCTGCTCCCTCCTGGCGGCCGCCGGCGTCGCCTCCCTGCCCGCCCGCTGAGGGAGCGGCCGGGGCCGCGTGGGCTGGCGGCATGGCCGCCTCTGCTCCGCTCAGCCTCGCGGGCCCCGTCCCCAGGTGCTCTTCTCCGGGCTCCTGCGGTGTTTCYCGGTGAGCGGCCGACCGGCCGCCCTTCCCGGGAAGGTCCCACGAGCTCACCCGGGCCCGCCGGGGGAGGCGGGAGCGCGGCGCAGCCGCCGCGGGTGTGCGGCCGTGGGCACCCGGGGCTCGCTGGTGCGGGTGGTGACGGTTTTTCCCCGTCCGAGCGGCGGTGTTGATGTCCCCCTGCTCCAGCCAGGTCGTGCCTGAGGCACCAGCGGGCAGCGCCGCTGTGTCCCGCGCACCTGCGGGCCCGCTGCTGACTCTTCCTTCGCTGTGCTCGCAGGGCGCTGCGGAGGCGAGGGGTGCGCGGCCGCCGGGAGGCCGCCGCCGGCAGCGTCCGGCTGCAATGAGGGCCGTGGCCTGGTTTGCTCCGCCATGCCTGAGCCTCTGGCGGGCGGGAATGGTAAGTCCTTGAAGTAACTGTTCCTTACTGCTTTAAAAAAAAAAAAATATATATATATATATATATATATATATATATTCTTCAAGAGAGTTACTGAGTTGCTTCTGCAATGCTTTGTCAGGCTGGTATCCCTGGAGACTTGAGAGATGTGTAGATTAGCCCAGTTACTGTGGAGCTGACAGCAGAGAGGGTTTCCTTGCAGTCTTGCAGCCGGGCCCTTTGTGCCTCCTCTCAGTCCCGTTGTGTGCAAGGTGGCAGGTCCAGCTGGGCGAGAAATCTGCAGCCTGGGGAGGGCGGTGGGTTCACAGCTTGGGGCCCCGTGGCCGGAGGGCTGGGGACCAGGCCATGCTGGAGGCAGGCGGGTGCTCTGCTGCAGCCCTCGCGTGGGGCAGAGCTGCCCTGGGAGGGGGGGGGCTGGTTCTGCAGTTCTCCTGCCCTGCCCCTTGCTGGTGGGTGTGCAGTAGTGTTCATGGCTGAGCTGTTTGCTCTGCCTGGGGTCTGGTGACTGCGTGGCATTTACTGCTGCATGTGCAACCTCCTGCCTTCGCRTTGGGAAGGCAGAAGCCTCGCATGGTCATAAAGGCTGGGCCTGCAAGAGTGCATAACCTGTTATTTCTGCCTGCCTCCTCTTTTTCTGTTCTGTCTCTTGGCTATCTTGTGCTCTGCTGCAGAAGCCCCAAACATCATTTTCTCTGGACTCTTGCAGTATTTCCCCTGTCCCATGTGCCTGTTGAGCATGCCAACTAACCAGCTCTTTTTGGGGAAGGACTTGCATGAATTCATTCCTTGCCCATGGGTCTGCCAAGGGAAGGTGGGAGTGTGGCACAGCTGCTGTGGGTGTGCAACCACATAACTCCTGGGGACTCGCTGGTGTAAATGATGACTGATTTTTTTCCCCATCAGAGCGACAGTGTTGATTTCTCACTGTTCAAGCCAGATCATGTCTGATGCACCAGCAGGGAAGTGCTGCTGTGTCCCRTACCCTGGCAAGGCCYGGTGCTAACTGTTCCCTTTGGCTTTACTCCTAGGGYRCTGCAAAGGCAGAGGGGRTGTTGAGCCTCTGGGAGACCTGATSTGATGGCTGTAGTGATGAATTGTGTGATGAGGGCAGTTGCCTGGTTTGCTCCACCATGCCTGAACCTCTAGCAAGTAAGAATGGTAAGTCCTTAAAGTAACTGTTGATCACTGGTTTAAATTAMATAAAAAAAGGGCAGGGGGGAGAATACCTTTCTGCAAGGGAGTTGCTTCCAAAAGTCTTTGTCCCTGGAGACTTGACTGATGTGTACATTTGAGCATTAGCCTAGATATTGTAGAGGTGAAAGCACAGAGGTTTTCCTTATGCAGAAGCATTGCAACAAGGTCCTTTGTGCCTCGTGTTGCTCCTGTTCCAGCATGTCCAAAGTGGCAGTGTGGCTAGTGAACAGGAACCAGCAGGACAAGGAATCTGCAGACTGCACCAGTGTGGGCTGAGCTGGAGCAAGATGGTGGTTTAGAGCTCTGTCCTGTTTCCCTGRTCCATTGTGTTCAGAGAGCTCATTTTAAGGACACCCTGCATGGAGACATGTGGGTGATCTGCTGCTCAGAGCAGCTGTCCCAGTAAGGGACAGGAACCATCCTGGCTGAAGTGTCACTTTGGAAGAGGGGTGCTGTTGACTCTTCTGCCCTGCCCCTTGCTGGCCAGCTTGAGGGAGTGTGAGGGGGTTGCAGATGTTCAGTGGTGGCCATGTGTGTGCATGGCTTTRCCACTTCTCTGCCATTAGTTCACTCAGTCCCTGTGGATCTGTCGGGGGAGGTGGGAGTGTGGCACAGCTGCTGGGGGTGTGCAGCCACCTAACCCCTGGGGACYCGCTGGTGTAAGTGATGACTGAATTTATTTTCCCCACCAGAGTGACAGCATTGATTTCTCACTGTTYAAGGCAGATCATGTCACYAGTGGGGAAGTGCTGCTGTGTCCCACACCCTGGCAGGGCCTGGTRCTAACGGTTTGCTTTGGTTTTACTCAGGGCTCTGCAAAGGCAGTGGGGGTGTTGAGCCTCTTGGAGACTGGATGTGATGGCTGTAGCTGGCAGTGATCAATTGTGCCATGAGGGCAGTTGCCTGGTTTGCTCCATCATATGTGACCTTTTGGCAGGGGAGAATGGTAAGTCTTCCATCCACCTGTGTTCACTGGTTTAAATAAAAAAAGGGGCGGGGGGGAAACACCTTTCTGCAAGGGAGTTGCTTCTGCAGTGCTTTGACAGGTTAGTGTCCCTGGGGATTTGACAGATGTGTAGATTTGAGTGTTGCAGCAGGGGCCCTTTTAAGTGTTGGACCTGAGTATCAGCACCTGTTGAAATACTCAAGTTTCCTTTACCATCTTTCCTTGATGGGATTAATACCTTGTCAGTTGTTATGGATGTGAAGATTTTTCAAATGTAATCAATTGCCTTTTAACATTCAGCTGAAGAGCATCTGTTTTGATGACTTCAGACTTTTTTTTTCCCCACCAGATTGGCAATGCTGATGCAAACTTCTGTTTTAGCCAGATTGACTGATTCCACAGATGCAAGATGCTTCAGTTCCTCATGTGGCTGTATATTGAGGCTAC
>JASVER010000154.1:1781725-1828447 GCA_030449065.1 Oceanodroma leucorhoa | reverse complement strand
GCGGGAGCCCCGGGGGGGGGCGGGTTTCGGAAGGTGCCGTGCGCTCACGGAAGGTCCCGTCGCGGTCTTTTGCTGTCGGTGCAGGAGAGCTCATCGGGCACACGGACAGGATCTCCGGGTTCGCGTTTTGCCCCTTTCCCGGGCAGAGCAGCCTCTGCGCCAGCAGCTCCGACGACGGGAGCGTCAAAATCTGGGACACGGAGGCCCTGGCCCCGGTGGCGGAGTACAGCCTGCACCAGGTAGGGTGCCGGCGGGAGCCACCGCTGCGGGGACGGAGAGGGTGAGACAGGGAGAACTCACAGGGTGGGGCGGGTTTTTTAGGTCTTGAGCACAAAGCAGGCTGATGTTACTTTAACCAAAGGTGAATTTCAAACCCGCTGAAATTAAAACCGTTGAATGCTTCTGGCCAGCTTTTTATTCTAGCCTCAGGTCTGCAGCGTTGTTACATCACCTTAATAAGCTGTTGGTTACCATCAAAGCCTGAGTAAGCGAGTATGCTCGCAGTGCGTACTCATTGCCACTTAACCCAGCTCGCTTTCATCTTTTCATCAAGTTGCTGTTCCACACAGGACAGACTAAGAACATACATTCGAACAGTTACTGTCACTCAGGGCAGCATGTTGGCAAATACACAATTGTGCCAAAGCCCGAAAGAACTGACAGGCTTTAGAACTAATTCAACTGATGCTGGGGACTACTTGCAGGTTATTCTGTGTAAGACAGCTTTAAATGTATTCAATTCTCTTTCTTCAGAACACCATCTCAGCGTTGCACTGGTCACCCCTTGTGAAAGATTTGATTGTATCTGGTGATGAAAAAGGTGTAATTGTTTGTTACTGGCATAACAGAAGTGACAGCCAGCAGTTCTTCCCAGAGCCTCGGACAATTTTTTGTCTCACTTGTTCTCCTCACCATGAAAACCTGGTGGCAGTTGGGTAAATATTCATTACCTTTTTTCCATTCTTCTTCTGCAATAAGCTTATTGTGAATTTTTGCTACACAATTGTAAGGGTTTTTTTTTCTTCTGGTATACAGCAATTCAGAAATAACATTTAGATTTGGTAGACCTGCAAGACATAGAAATGCGTAACAATGTAAGGGTCCGGGTTTGGTTTGAATCTTTGATGTTTCTTAAAACTGTTATTTTTTAATTAGACTTGAGTTTGTCGCATTATAGGTTACTTCATCTGAAGAGAATTTCTTAGTTTGACTAGGTCTTTGTCAACCACTGCAATTCCAGTCCTTTAGATACCCAAGACTGTGCTGAACAGAGCAGGAACATGAAAGCCCTTTAGACTTAATGATGCAGTTCTCTTGAAGGAGAACGAACACAAGAGGGAAGGAATGAAAGTGATTTGTGGTAAAGGGAAAAGCTTTCCTTGTATAAAAGCCACTGTAGTTTTTTAAGTCTCTGAAAACTGTATTAGTAATGAATTAGTGTCATTCTTGAAGCCAAATGTACTGGTGGCACTTCTTGAAAAGGCAGCTGCAGGTACACCAGTGCTATACTGGAGCTCCCATTGACCGTTAGTCTGCTAGTCCCATTGCTGCTTGTGATTTGGCTTCTCTGTCTGTAATACAGAGATAGTGATCCTGGTGAAGAGCTCGGAATTGAGTCAGATGTTATTCCACAAGGATCCAAGAATCTCTTCATTAATTTAAGTCTCTATTTTTAGCTACAAGGATGGCATGGTGGTTATAATTGATATTAGCAGGAAAAGAGAAGTTCTTCATCGCCTAAGAGGCCATGACGATGAAATACATTGTCTGGCCTGGTGCCCTGTGCCTGGTGAAGAAAGGTTACCTGCTTGGCAAGATGAGCTCCAAGGTATGTAGAAATGATGAATAGTTTATGAAGTGATTTTTAGTTCATGTAAATGTCCTTCTAGAGAATTGAATTCCTTATTCATAGAAAGTCAGTAAGTAGCTGATCAAAAGCAACCAAAAGTTCAATTAAAGCATATTCTGATACAGAGCAATATATTTTCTGTTAATTTTTAGAAAGCTTTGAATTTTAAAGTATAATAACATGACTTCAATGGTATTCAGTAGTTCCTTCAGAGGAAGGCAAAGTTCCAAATGGGGAGCTGACACAGGACACAGCCATGAAGAAAGGTTGTTACCTGGCTTCAGGAAGCAAAGATCAGACCATACGAATATGGAGCTGCACTAGAGGCAGAAGTAAGTAAGATTAATAATGTGATATAAACAATAACAATATGGTGGAAGAGTTCTTCTCTAACTGCAGCCTTCATTTGCTAACTTGATGGTTTAAAGCATGGAGAGCGTACTTAAAGCTTCAGACTCACAGGACGACTTTTTCTCTCAGAGAATTTTGATGTACTAGGTCTGATGATCCCTCTTGGTTCCGTAGGTGTAATGACTTTGAAGTTGCCACCCACGAAGAGAAGAGGTGGAGCTGTTGATCCTGCTGTTAAAGAGCGCATTTGGCTGACTGTTCACTGGCCTTCTGGTCGTTCCACAGAAATTGTATCCAGCTGTTTTGGGTAAGTAGGGCACACAGCAGCCTGGGTACTGTCAGTAACTGCAGATTCATTTATTGATACTTAAGGAAGAACTGGGTAGGAAACATTGACACCCCCTTCCTCCTTCCTTCCCAGCATAACTGGAGAAGAGACAGGCAAAGAGTTGAAGTGGGAGTTCAGACTTCTAGAAAACTACTATTTGTCTGATAATCTAACTGAATATTGACTGCTAATGGTACTAATTGTGGGTTTGCTCATCTACTGGGAGAAAATGACATGTCAGTTTTCAGTGTGGTTAACTATGGATACCATTTGTAGGGTGGTGTTTGCCTGTGTGTATCTCTGCGTAAGCACGTGGTGGATGTGTGTCTAGCTGTATTACTCTTGTACTTGCAGTGTGTATACATGTAATATATCTATATATAGCCTATATTATTCTTTTGAAGGGAACAATGAAGTACACACTTTAAATTTTGCAGGGGAGAACTGCTACTCTGGGATTTGACCCAATCTGGAAAACGCAAGTGGACTCTTTTAGGATCTTCAGAAGGACAAAATCACTCCCGTATTGTGTTCAATCTGAGTTCTGTGAAGCATCAAGACAAAGAGCTCCTTTTTTCCATTTCAATGGACAGAGATGTAAGAACCGTTTATAAAATTAACATAAAAACAGCAGTACCTATGCAGTTTAACTGAGCAAGGCTACCCCTTTTACAAATTTTCTCTTAAAGCGGCTTTATTGCAGCATTTTATAACGTCATTGCTTAAAATTTGTTCTGAGCACAGGTTGTGTATATTTTTGTTAGTTTATAAGCTCAAGCTCCACTTTGATGGAGTGAATGGTTACGACAGTCTGGACTTGAATGGTAAGCATTTAATAAAGGGATCTTACCATGTCTTTTTCCTGTATGTTTCATTTTAAAAAGGCTGGTTTTCCTTCTTAAAATCATTTACTTGTACAAACATCTGTTTTGTTTGGTTTGKTTTTTTTTTTAACTTTTTGCCTTTTACAGGCAGCAGAGCGCCTCCTATTTTAAAGTTAGAGGAGGACCATAGTGTTGAAATATAGTTATTTTGTCCATTCCATTACAGTCTTCCAACTATTGCAGCCCTGTCTGTGACATGTAATCCTCTGGGCGCAGATCACATACTATGTCAAGCCTTGAATTTGACCCTTTGATTCTTCATCTCACTCACACTTTGTTTTTTCCTTGTCAGACCAGTCACTCTGCATTTAACCATTCTTTGTTCCTTAAATACTCTTCAGGTGAAGTGCTGGGACCTATCAACTCTCGATTGTAGCTGGACCATGCCCTCGCTTGGGGGATTTGTTTATAGTCTTGCCTTCTCCCCTGTGGACACAGGCTGTCTTGCCATCGGTGTTGGAGACAGCATGATCCGGGTGTGGAATACTTTGTCCATGAACAATATTTATGATGTTAAAACCTTCTGGCAAAGCATAAAGTCCAAGGTTACAGCAGTAAGTGTGCTTTTGATTCCCTTTTTTTTCCCCTTGTCTCTTTTCCTCTTTTCACTCCATTTTTTTCTTTCAAGAATATTTTTCTTTCTCTTTCACTCTGAAGAAAGTTTTTCCCAACTGAAAATATATAAAGCCAAGTTGTTATTTTTGTACTTGATTCTTTGGTATACAGTACACTTTAGAATCTGGCAACAAATTTTTAGACCTTTTTACAACCCTGGATGCTTGCATTACATCTGGTGAAAAACAGCTGAAGTCCAGCTGGCTGTTACATTACTTTTTCACTTTTATCCTCCTTCGTGATCCTTCCTTGCTTCATCCATGGTTGCCCTTGCTCTGCTAGGAGGTTTGACATGCACAAAAATCAACATGGATGTCTTCAGTTTGGGTTTAACCAGCAGTTGGCCAGAGGCTACTGCCTGGTAAAATTGCTGGCAGCAGTAAAACATGGTAGTTATTCTTGTTCACACCAAACATCTCATTTCTCACCATCCTACCATATTCTCCATTTCTATTTTGTAATGTAGATGCCAGAGAGTTTTTAATACTGTAATGATTTTAGTCCCTTTTATCTTATCCCACAATAGCTGGTAGGCGCAAAGCATTTGATACTCATAGCAGAGTGATCAAATCAAGTTGCTGTAGTTGGAAGGGTGTGTATAAGGGATGGTGCTTGCTCATCAGTTTCAGTGTTTTCCTTTTGTTTATAATAGAAATAAAGTGTCTGTAGCTTGTGTCATTATGTGTCTCTTTCTGTTTTGCTTGCAGTTATCCTGGCATCCAACTAAGGAAGGCTGCTTGGCCTTTGGAACAGATGATGGAAAAGTTGGCATATTTGACACCTTCTCCAGCAGGTAAGAAAGTAGCTTTCAAATTCATACAGYGTCAGATCCTGCCGGTATGTTACCGTGCATAGGTGGTGTGGTCTTTCCTGAGGTAATCCTTACTATTAGACAAGAGTAGGATTAAATTAAAACTAGTCAAACAGTTGGATTTTCAGTGCCCTTTCATCTCTCCGTTATGTCTGGTAGCTTCTAAGGTAATCTTACTCAAATTGCATGACATCTGTGGGAGGACATCAGTCAAGGAAAACTTTAGCCAGAAAGACATTTTCAGAGAATGAAGAGCAGCATGCCGGTGCAGGTCATCAGGACACTTTTGTTATGTTTTCAGTAGCGTCCTACAGTAGAAGTTAAAGAAGGCTTGATTGAGCCCTTGCTTTAGTGTGTTATAGCACATGGTGTCTGTTTTCACCACTGGAAATGTGTTGCTTTGAGTATTTTTTTTTATTTTTTTTTCCCCTTTGCTGAAATCTGACTGCCCTTGCTTCCTTATCTTCCTGCCCAGTGCTAAGAATAAGCCACCTCAGATCTCCAGTACTTACCACAAGAAGACTGTATACACCTTAGTMTGGGGGCCTCCAACTCCTCCTCTGTCTTCTGGTGAGTCTTCCAGCACCTTGTGACAAAGCAGAGCAGAGCACACAGATGTCATGAAGCTGGTATGCCCTCCCTCCTTAGGAAAAGGAGCCCCATTTGCTTGGTAGCAGCCCTTTCTAGCAGCTAAGAATGCATTCTGCTTGAGGAATTGTTAATAACTTTGCAAGCGAGCAAAACAATCTTTTCCAGTTTTTGAATTCTGGTAGCTTCAGGAAATAGATGGGAGTGGAATACCACACCTCTGCGCTTACTTCTGGGTATTACAGACCAGTAACTGTCTGCACAGGCTTCCTGCAGTAACTGTGTCAGATCAAATAMGGGTTCCTTAGCTCCAGAAGTATGTTTGTACCATTCGAACTCAACAGAACAGCTCCATTAGCTCTTCTTACACAACTTGAATTTTTTTTAAGGACCAAATCTTAAAGGGAATGTTAATGTTTGCAGTGATTGTGCTATGGAGAGATCTGTTGGTAGAAATGAGAGGTCCTTTCAGAGGACCATACCAGAGTATTTTGAGAATTTCTTGCTCCCATATCACAGGCAATCGAAGCATTGTATATAGCCTTTTAAAATAATGTTTTGATTTATAGTGGGAGTGATTACTTCTGCTAAGACTGATGACGAACATAGTATGTTTAGCTTTTTTTCTCTGTTGGATAGGAGGAGAAGGTGAACAGCCCTCTGTAACTTTATATAGTTGTGCTGGAGAAGGTATTGTTTTTCAACACAACCCCTGGAAGCTTAATGGAGAGGCAAATGACATCAACAAAGTCATCCGAGACACTAATTCAATCAAAGTGAGTATGATTTTGGGGGGKTTTTATGGATTCGTGGTAACCATGTCATAGGTTCTATCACCTTGTAGTTGTAGGTTTCTGATTTTGCCTTCATGATGAATCTGTAACAAATAAAAAATTTGAAACCCACAGTCTCCACAGATGAACTTCAGAGACACTTATTGACTCAAACTATTTAAACTGTTTATGTGTTTGCTTCTGAAAAAGGGTCTTTTTTTCCCCCAATGTCAACATGGCACATCTGTTCCAGGCATCAGTTACTTAATTTTCTACTGTGTAATTTACTTAACCAGAAAAATTAAATTGAAGTATAGAGTCTGTTTTTTTAAAGCTGTGTGTGGCTGTTTAAAATAACTAGTTCATACAGAGCTTTCCAGTTTCAAAGCACTTAAAGTAATATTCTGAATAATGTCATAGCTTAGATCATAGGCATGCATGAGTTAACTACCTCAACTTGTCTAGTTCTCTTGTTTCAAACATTAACAACTTCTTTTTTAAATAAAAGTTGCAGTAAAGGCAGTCATGATTTTGCAGGAGTCGCATTTCCATTTACACTGCAGCTAATGCAGAGTGGTTGGTGATAGCTGACCACAACATCTTCTCAATTATGATCAGTCATTTCTTAGTTGAAAATAAAAATTAAGTGAAGTGGGTTAGATCTTCAGTTGCTTTAAGTCAGCGTAAGTCAACTGAAGTCAATCAAACTAGATTGATTTATATCAGCTGGGTTTTGGCTTCTTCCTTGAGTAGAAGACTCACGGGGAGTTAAGAGACTAATGTCACAGGCAATGAAATGATCATTTTTAGGCATCTGAATTGTAAGTAGCTTTCATCGGAATTAGAAAGAATAGAAATAATTACAAGTAAACTTTGAYTTCTTTTGAAAGATGATGGAATTTGCTTGCAATGTCTGGGGCTTTCCAAGGAGATCGAGCATCAAGGTCCTGTTGAAATCCAGACAAACTTCCTTTGAGACATTTCACTGAACTGATAAAAATAGTCACTGATTCTTGCATCAGTTCATTCAGTCCTTCTTAATTGCTCAAGCTTATGTCACTGCTACAAAATGCAACGCACCCTTTTGTGACTTTCATTTTGCAGACTAATTGCAACTCTGCGGTTGCCAGTCTTGCTCTGTTGAATGTATGCAAGAGAGATTTAAGAGTTTTTGGCAATAGTTGTGTCTTCTTTCTACAGCACAAACTGCCTGCGCGTACAGAGATCAGCTGGAAACCAGATGGCAAACTCTTGGCTCTTGGCAATGAAGATGGGTATGTTTCACTTGTAGGTTAAGGCTGTACGTGTGCTGATCCTGACTAGAATCACGGTAGTGAAGCACAACTACTTTTTGCTGCCCTGGTTTGTCTCTGTTCTTTCACTGCCAATGTATTTGAAYTGTGATAATACAGCATTCCTTGCTGTTATTTGGTTTAGCTGCTCTTAGCATAGAGGATCCATATCATCATGTTAAATTATTTTTCAAGGATCCACTCATGGTTAAAATGCAATTTTGCTGATGTACTAAACAAGGGTTTCAGTTGAAATCCAGAAAAGGAAAACTTTGTTACTCCGTTTCATGTTCTGTCATTCTTCTCATGCAGGATAAAAAAAAAAAAAAAAAAAAACCACCAACAAAAAACCAAACATTTTCACTGACTCATGGATTTTTTACCTTGTTGTTCTTACATTTCAGCTCAATTGAAATATTTCAGGCGCCAAACTTGAAGTTGCTCTGCACTATCCAGCAACATCATAAACTGATTAATGCTATTCGTTGGCATCATGAGCATGGGAGCCAGCCAGAGCTGAGTTACTTGATAGCTTCAGGCTCAATCAATGCCACTATTTATGTGCATAATCTGAAGAGCGTCGTAGGTAACGGTTTGCAGATTATATTCCAATTCTTGGCATCTTGGTTTGGTTTACTCCTGGTTTGTCTTGCTGGTCATACTTGATCCTTTTCTTTTTTCTTTCAGAGAGCGCTTCAGAAAGTCCTTTGACAATAACAGAGCCTTTTCGAACTCTGGCTGGGCACACAGCTAAAATCACAAGTCTTTCTTGGAGCCCCCACCATGAGGGAAGATTGGTATCTGCTTGCTATGATGGCACRGCACAGGTATTGCTCCACAGCCACTCAGAAGCTTATTTCTTTTAGCTTCAAATCATCCATTCTGCAGTGTTTTAGAACTAAGGTGACTAAACAGCAAAGCTTCTTTTGTGAGATAAACTACTGAAGTACTGCAAATTTACCCTTGGTAATCATCTCCTGGTTCTGGATACCTGATATGCAGGTATCTGTATGTTTTTCTGACTTGTGAATTGATTTGTAAGTCCAGTCATTATTGTTTTCATATTGGCACTTTTGGATCCTTAAAAAAGAAAGATGTTACGTAAATGTATCGATGCAAACAAAGGAAGCCCTGAGTTTTCTCCATTTGCCTGTTGATATTTGAAATACCTGTGCAAACGCCCTAAAAGTGAAGCTCCTACAAGTGCAAATCACTGAAGAGAAAATGCAGAGTATTAGGGGAAGATGAGACTTTCTGAGTAATTGGATTTCTTTCTGGTTTATAAGGTATGGGATGTTATGAAGGAAGAGCCACTCTGCAACTACCGAGGGCACCAGGGCCGGCTACTGAGTGTCCAGTGGTCACCAGTGGATTCAGATTCTGTTTATACAGGAGCAGATGATTTTTCTGTTCACAAATGGCACATCTCAAAGCAGGAGCATACACGGCCTCCTCAGGGTAAGTATATTCACACAGAAGATCTTTTCCTGAAGGTGATGTTGGAGCTGGGAAATAGAGRGTTGCCACATTGAAATGGTATGATAAGTTCTTATGCTGAATTCCAAATCTGTCTGCTACCTCTTCAGGAATAAACTGTGTCTAGGTTTAAATTGACTTGTATCCTTATTTGGAAACTAAATGTTGATCATGAGAGACAGACAGCTAACRCACTAAAAATCTCTACAGATAATATCAGGGTAACTTTTGCAACCTTTTACAGGCAGAAAGAGTATAGAATTAGAGAAAAAAAGAAGYATGCAAACAAAAGTCAAAACCAAGAAGAAGAAAAAGCCTATAGGAAAGAGTCCAGCCAAGCAGGATCTAAGTGACGCCATGAATGGAGATGAGAGCGCCAAGGAAATGTTACTAGAGGAAAATGGAGTGTCAGACCATGAAGGAGAAAAAGAAGCTCAGGAGGCCGAGTTGCCTGATAAAGTCTCCATGACTGGTAATAATCAAATCATCTTAGTTCAACGGTTCCCAGACTGTTTAGCCCTCAGAGCACCACCAAATTTAATATTTTTATGCAGATTTTCTCATCATACGGTTTTATTGAAATATTGCACTTGAAGGAAATATGGTTCTGGAGTGCCTTTCGTAATTTTCTGAATAGTTTGGGACTAATTGTCATTAAATAAGAAGATTCTGGCCTAGCGAACAAAGTCACTGTGTTTGGCTTGAAACAATGTCATTTTTGATCAGTGTTGCCTTCTGGTGATAAATCTTATACTACTAGTGGACCTTCATTAGTGTCTGTTGACATCTTTCTTAGCTTTCTGACAGTTCTGTAATGTTTTCTTAATATTTCTTTTCCCTAAAAAGCTATTAAGTTCTATGGCAAAGCAAAGCTTGGTTTCTGTATATTTTGAAATTAATGTAATGGAATGTGAGTATGTCCAGTGTTCTGCTATGGGCTTTTCCATATATTGTTTTTCCTTTGTTTATCACTTTTTTTATCACTTAACTCCGCAGTGTCGAGGGACACATCTTCATCTGCATATGATTATTCTTCATGCAGCTTGCCAAAGCCTTTTGTGACCCAGAAAGCCACTCCTGTGAAAAAGGATCCACCTAAAGAGAAACCAAGTTAGTATGTTTCAGGGACTTTTTAACAGTCTTGCATCAAGGCAGAGTTCCTCATTCTAGGCTGCAGCTTYCCTTCCTAATGTGACACCAAATAAGTGCTGGAGAAAGAAGAGCGTGCTTTTGAAATATCTTAAATGTTTTAAGTTGCTGCTTCTTTTATTTGCCCTGCTTGTCASGTCAATTGAGCAGTTGTTTAATGTGGGCTTAGATAATTGCCTTTTAGTTGCTAGTTTCATTCCAGGCAAGATGGGCAGAAGAGTATGCAAAGTGATCAATATTCAGAAGTCAGAGTTGTCATAATARAGATGCGTGTGGCACTTGAGCATCTGGGTTTTGGTTTTGTGTGTGAGAAAGAGGGGATTTTGTTGGAGAGTTCTGCTGTAGGAGACTCTTGTAACTGTGCAGCAGCGACTAAAATGCGTCTGATTTTTCAGCTCCTGATGCCTCTCTGAAGAAGAGGAAGCCTCATTCTATTCTACCCTTCAGCACGTTCATGGATCACAGATCAAAAAATGAATTGCATCAGGACTGCTTGAGCCTGGCTACGTGTCTGAAAACCAAAGGTATCAGTCTAAAACTAAAATACTTAGAGTGTAGATGCTCTAAAGTATTCAGAAGCGTGTGTCCAAGGACTTGACTTTGACGACTAGGCATTTTTTTAAAATCCTTACCTTTATCAAAGTGTGTGACTAGTTGTGGTCTCTTACCTAACTTCTCTTGCAGTGTTTCAGCACTCTGTAGCCACTCCAGACAGGTTTTGAGTAGGATACTATGTTGTGGAGATACGGTAGAATTGTCTGCATGTGTGCAAAGTGTTTTTCACCTTCAGAAGTATAATACGGGCAGGAGAAAATAAGCCATGAGGGAGATGTTGGTATTCTCACAGTGTTGTTCCTTAGCGCATGCAAATGAACRTGCTGTTTGATTTAGAATAAATGTTCTGCACAAACATGGTCCTTCTAATCAAACATAGATGCAAGTTCTGAGTGTTGATCTGCAAATTGTTAAATCTGCTATACAGGAAAGAAAGTAGAAGACAGAAGTATTTGCCAACAGTTGAGTGTAATGGAGTGGTACAGTCACTTGGCAGGTCYTGGTTCCCAGTGTTGTACCAAGTCTTAAATATTCATTCATTTTATCTTTAGAGAGTAATGAAGACCTGTCCCCTGACCTCAAGGATCGCATCCACTTGGGGCTGTTCACAGACAGGGCTTCTCTGCACAAGATGATTGATGTGGAAGGTAAGTGGAACAATGAATCCACTTGGACAATATGTCCATTGTAACTGTTACATTCAAGGAGAAAACAAATTGGGATGCTTGGATTTTCTTTACTGTGGATTGAAGTGTAGGATTAAGAATGCAGGCCTGTGTAAAAAGAAGAGAAGACATATTTTTCCCAAATACTTTTTATATCTTTCAGATGCAAACCTGCAATACCTTAAGCTTGAATAATCTCACTTTTGCCAAGTTATTTTAGTATGGCAAATAATGCTATTGCACTCATGCTGATAGGAAGTGTGTTTGCTTCCAACAGGAAAACATCACTTGGAGAATGGGCATCCAGAGCTCTTTCAGCAGCTCATGTTGTGGAAAGGAGATATGAAGGGTGTCCTCCAGGCAGCTGCCGAGAGGGGAGAGCTAACAGACCAGCTGGTAGCAATCTCGCCCATGGGTATGTTTGTTCTTGTAACGCATAAGCAGATGGAATTAGCTGCCAAGGGTARCCTCATTCTGATTATTCTGGGTTGGAAACTTATGATTGTTCCCGACTGGAAGGAAGTTGCTTCTTTAACTGCCTGATAACAAAAATCAAACACAAAACGTATTCTATTTATGACAAAGATCTGGACGTTTCCACAAGCACCCTTAGGTTGGGATAGCAGGAAATAGAGTGGTTTCCTTTGGGACTTCTTGAAGGAGCAGGTCCTTCCTTCCAAACACAAAGTTGGTTCTTTGCAATACATAGCAGTCCTTCCAACTTGCTGTTGGTTTAAATATGCTTTTAATTTATTTTACTGGTAGTGAAGTCCTACAGTTGTGTTTAAGCCCTAGCTTTGCCCTGTTTCATTGCCTCATTGACTTGTATTAGGATGGTTAAGAAACAAGAAACTAATCTGGGGCAGAGAAGAGGTACATGGTGAAGAAACCAGTGGTGA
Source organism: Oceanodroma leucorhoa (assembly GCA_030449065.1). Classification (NCBI taxonomy): domain Eukaryota; kingdom Metazoa; phylum Chordata; class Aves; order Procellariiformes; genus Oceanodroma; species Oceanodroma leucorhoa. The sequence continues at coordinate 1,816,212 of JASVER010000154.1, read as the reverse complement.
TGTCACCCCACAGCAATTCTTCCAGTTTTAAAACTTTGCCTCCAATTGTATTTCCTTCTCTTTTGCAGTTGGATATCAGGCCTGGGTTTGGACAGTAGAAGCCTTTGCGAAGCAGCTGTGTTTTCAGGAGCAATATGTGAAGGCTGCCTCCCATCTCCTGTCCATCCATAAAGTGTATGAGGCTGTCGAGCTCCTGAAAGTGAACCATTTTTACAGGTTGCTGTATATTTGTGTTTAGGATTTGCTCTSGTTTTCTAGTGGGGTAGATTTGACATTTTGGTTCACTTTTTGTATAGTCAATTAACTTTTCTATCTGGTTTCTCTTACGTGCATTAGGGAAGCAATTGTAATTGCTAAGGCCAGGTTGCGTCCAGAAGATCCAATTCTGAGGGATCTCTACACCAGTTGGGCAGCTCTGTTAGAAAAAGATGGTCATTATTCCATGGCTGCCAAATGGTGAGTGTTGCTGGGAAGAAGACAGAATTGGTTCCATGCCTGAAACAAAGAAGGTTCTTGGTTTTGTGGCAGCTGAAATCTGTTAACTGGTCTGGTCATTATTTGTCTAAGGTTATTTCTGAGCCTGATCTCACTAGACTCCCTCTAGAAGCTCCAGAGGGCAGTTCGGAGCAGAAGGTCCAAACGCCATACTACAGTAGAGCCATCTCTTTCCATAGACGTTACTGGAAGTCTTTGAAAACTAGTCTAGCAAGACTAGGATTAGGATGTATATGAAAAGACTATGTGATATTTCCAGCCTTTCCACTGGAAATGTGCAGTGCAGCAGTTCGTCTTGAGTTTCTTGAGGCCTTAGCTAATATCCTAATCACTGGGTTATCCTCCTCCAACTAGAGTGTTTCAAATTTGTGACTACCAAAATTACTAGTAACACTTGAAATATTTYGGCTGGAATAGTGCTTGATGCCGATTTCAGTTCTGGCATTTTTGAAGGTGTTCGCGCTTGTGAAAGGATTCAGATGAAATCCAGAGAAATGCAGTAGGGATAAACTACTGCATATAACCTTTGTGTCTTGAATCTGTTCTGTTTCTCACCCAAGCTGTGCACACCACCAGAGGTTTCAGTCCGGATTATTAGGCTGTGTGACTTCCCCTTTGTYGCTTTGCATAAGATCAGGCGCCATGTGTCTATAGTAAACTTTGGTAAGGCAAAGTGATGAGAGCTCTGAGAACCTGTGGAAAATACAGGTTTATCTTCATTTGTATGTTTGTGCTATTGTGTTGCAATACAATTTTAAAATGGCATTTTAGTACTAATCAAGTTGATTTGCTTKTATCTCTTCACAGTTATTTGGGGGCTTCATCACCCTATGATGCAGTTAAGGTGTTGGCAAAAAAGGGGGATGTGACTTCCCTTAAAACTGCTGCTGAGCTTGCGCTGATATCTGGAGAAGAGGAGTTGTCAGCAACTTTGTCTTTCAGATGTGCCCAAGACCTGCTGATATCCAGGAACTGGGTGGGAGCTCAGGAAGTCCTTCAGCAACATAAAACTTTATTTGTGAGTCTGATCATTTCCTTTCTGCTTTCTTTAGTGTTGTCTCTCTCCAGATTAACTTGGCGCCACTTCCCGTATGTTARTAGTCCCCAGGTAGTTCTTTCAGCTGGTTTTGCCTCAATATTTTTCTACAAGTTTATTGCAATGACCCGATGAAAAAGCATGTGCCTTTGCAGAGGCAAAGGGCCCATGGTGGACAGGCACATAGACTCTGTGCTTGTTAGTTATATGAGAGGTAGTTGAGAAAAGTGGGATTTTTTTATTTTTTTTTTAAAGTATGTAATACTGATCATAAGAAGAAAGAAGTGAAGCAAAGTATTTGCTGTTTACATTGAAAGAACAAATGAGCGAACTGTAAGTCCATCTGCTGGAGGCTTAATCCAGAAATTCGTTTTCATGCAGACTGAGAAGCAGAAGGCTAGCTTAGCTTGTTCTGAGGTTTCCTTCCGACCTGAGAGTCTCTGAGTCTATCAGCATTGTTCTTTGGTAGCGGCAGTTGTGAAACAGTCTATCACCAACAAGCTGCTACTAGCCATGATGTTCTTAAATTTATCTACCTGCTGTGGTCAGTAAGGGATTGTTTTTCTTTTAGCAGCAGCTCAGTGCTCTTTTTTTCTTTTTCCCCCTCCTTGTTAAAGGGACAAAGACTTGTTTTCTGCCTTAACGAGCTGCTTTGCAAGTGCCTTAGTGAAAGAAATCCCTGTGACCGAAAGAGCCCCGTGCCTCCCTGTTACCACAGCTGGGAGCTGAACCGAGAGGCCTCATTTTTCGACATGGTAATAGAAGTGTGGCAGAATGTATTGGGYATGGACACCACTGAACAAGCCACATGTGCACGGGAGCAGCTGCGCAGTATTGAGCATCCTCCTTCTACCAGCAATACGCACCCAAAGCAGGTAAATGGATTTAGATCTATATACATACTAAGCCTTACTATGGCATACGCAGTAAAACACAGACACTTCGTGGTGTTGTGCCAGCCATTCCCCGGGGACTGATGTCTGCACCCTGCTGCAGGATGAGGTTATAGTCTGGGAGAAGTAGATGATAGGCAGCTGGGACGGCTTGTGTACCCACCAGTTTGTTTCTGCATTTGTTTCTGCACAGGGTAAGAACTGACATACGGTGTCAGTGATTAGCACTGAGATCATCACCGAGATGTGCTGGTTGGGTGGGAGTGATTGGCATAGCTGAGCCATTTTCAGGGTTTTGTGTTGAACTGTGAAGAGAGACAGGGCTGCCTGTTGTTGAAATATCCTGGAATTCAGAAGGTCTGTTCATAGACTGGTGCTCCTGCAGCTCTTCTCTCTGACCGCAGTGAGTCACTGACCTTTGGTGTGCTCCCACTTCTCATCTGTTTAATAGGACACATGCAAGCACAGCTGTTGATTTTACAGTTGTAAGTAATGTAAAAGTGCTCTCTCTCCTGCATAAAGGAGACTATGTAAATTGCATTGTTGTTAAAATTGCTTTTAGTTAAGTCATGTGCTTCTGGGCTCTTCCACAATGGTCATAAGCTGTGAGTAATTCATACTTTGCAGTAAAACTATTAAATCATGCTCTCTGGTGCTTCCTGTAGGTGCTTTTCCATATCTCCCATGACCTGACCCTTGCAGCCCTGAGCTATCAGACTGCTACCTGGGATGAGGCAGTGAAAAGTATTCTTGGAGCTGTGACCCGCAGTTACGATGCTGGTAATTTCACTCTGATGCAAGAGGTTTGCAGTATCATCCTTCCTGAAGGTAAGTCTCTTCTTGTCTGTCTTCTGGCACTGACAGGTAGAGGGATCTTCCTTGCAAGCACAGTTGTGTGTCCATTAATATTAGAGAGCAWAATAATGTTTGGAAGGAGCAAGACATACCCATATATATAGAAACCTGTGGAATTTGGCTAATGCRAGGGGTGATGGGCAGTCAAAGTTCCTGACTGTGGAAGGAAGCTCAGCAGTGTCAGCTGGTGTGGGTGATGTAGGAGACTCAGCAGTGTCTGTTCTGTAAGGGAGATGGAGACATTGGAAAGCTGTGTTCATCTCATAGTTAAAAATCACTCCAGCCGGCCCTTCCCTTCATTCTCTGCAGAGTATGCAGTGCATTTATTTTGTGGCTCTCGATCATGTGAATATCTTGATGTGCAGCTTGGGACCAAGGAAGTTTGCTGTAGATGATGAGAACATGCAGTCTCATGCTAGCTAGAACAGAGTATTGTGTTTAAAAAGATGCCGAAGTTGTCTGCCTTTGCTTTTCTGCTTGCTGCACCACTCTGCCAGCATCTGAGTAAATCTCTGCTTTGGGTCTCCAGGATAGCCGTTCATTTACCAGATCTGGTTTTTTTCTTTGGAAATCTCTACAAGCTATTTGTAATCCTTTTTTCATTATTAGGCTGTGATAACCTGAGACACAAACTGGACAGCACAAATTCTCAGAGCATGGATGCTTGCAGAAGTTTAGAGGGCTTTGTGGCTTAYGGACTGCTGTATGGCCTGTGGTGGAACCCACCCAAAGACTCCCTTGTCTTGAAAAAGGCTGTTCTGGATCCTGTGCTGTGTCCCAGTGAGCAGACAGCTCTTGAGAAGAGTTGCATTTCAGGTCAATCTTCCTCTGAAGAAACTCCTGATCAAACTGCAGYTGAGATAGATGAAAACCTCTGCAATACAACTGAAGTTCGTAGGTGTGAGACAGAAAGTGACTCAAGAACTAGCTCAGTCGATTTAGTAGACAGACAGTCAAAACTGAATGGCTGCAAAGTGCTTCTTTCAGAAGAGATTGCTGCTTTACAGAACACCCAGAGAGATATAGCTGAGGTCCAGCAGATTTTAGCAGATATGATCCGCCAGCATCAGCAGCAGAGGAACAATCTCCAGGAAAACACAAATGGAAGCACCCAGGAAAGCAACCTGCCGCAGAGTTCAGAGACTGAATCAGACAAACCATGCTCTGGCAGCAGCCAGATGAATTGGTAAGCTTCAGAACATGAATGAATGGATTGAAAAGCACTGCTTTTTTGTGTGTGTTTGTGCAGCAGATTTCTTGTTTAGCTCAGATTGCCTCTAATCTCAAGCTTGTTACCCAGGGACACTTCAACATACAGCTCAAAAGTCTTGCATTTCCCTGGGGCTAACTACCATGTGCATAAACTTACTACAGCTGAGTAACTTCCTGATACACAGGGTGTGTTGGTATGGTGAGTAAACAGGGCAGCTTGAAAAGGGGAGGATAATGAAAAGGACAAGCATGATCTAAGAGGTCTGTCTCTTTGTTGAACAATTATTTGTGACTTTGGGAAGAATGAGCTAGAGCGTGTAACACTTGTGCAACTCTCTCCTGTGCTCCCTGTACAGGAGGGAGGCTATGCAGTCATTTAAGCAAAACAGTTACTCATGACACCTGCTCTTTTCTTGACAGTAAAGATGAAGTAAAGGAACCAATTACACTCCCTGAGCTAACGAAGCAGCTTCTAAAAGCAAAGCAGAAACTAGCAGAATTTCCAGACAATTTAAAGGTAAGTTTTCAGAAGAGGCATTGTGCTTCTGAAAAAAGACAGTCTCTTCGTAAGGGCAGCCTCATCATAGAATCCCTTTCACACAGAAAGTAAGGAACAGTGACTTCCTTTGTGATCCTGTGGCAATTTTGAGAGAGAATTGACACATGGCATTAGGGTGATATTTTTCTGTAAAGCATAACTTTCTCCGTGCAGTTGGAAAGTGTAGGAAAAGCTCCTGCAGTGAGMACTCAGTGGGGTATTCTGTATGATCTCTCCCATGCATTTCAAAAGCAATCCTTTGCTACTTAGAATTGTGTATGCAAAAACAGTTCTGATAAACAGCGAAATCAGAAATTTAAGGTATAAAATGGCCATTATAGATTAGGAACTGTAGAAACTACACATCACATGTTTGAAAACAGTGTTTCCTAGGCTGTCTCATCCCCTCTGTCTAGTCTGTAATATAACTAAAGGTAATAATGGTGATTATGCAAGATGGGGCAAACCTGGTTAAACGTGAGCTAATGGAAGAAGAGGAAAAAAATGCACCTGACTCATGACTGTTCCAAAAATACTATAAAGCAGTGTCTTTAGAGAGSTGGCTGCCTGCATATGTTGTGGTTGAACAATTACAATTGAAAGAGTAGACATCACCTCATGTTCCTTTTTTTTGCAGGTCTTCCCGTTCCCCGACGTGCTGGAGTGCTGTCTTGTACTCCTTCACATTGGATCCCAGTGCCCTCCTGAACTACACGAACAGGCATTGGATCTCTTTAGGAAACACGGTAGTGCTAAGATTTACAAAAAGGCTGGCAGAAGGTTCTTGACATGACATTTTGAGACCAAAGGGTCTCCCTTGAGCTGCCTGCAGCAACTTACCACCAAGGCTGTTCTTCAAGTGAAGGCTTTTTTCGATGGCTGTGGTTGTTTTGGATAAAACTACAAAAAATCAGGTTTATATACAGACTCACTTGTGGTCATCAACTAGTACTACTTAAGGAGATTGTGTCAGAAAATTGAAAAGCAGTAGGTTGTGGGCTTGAACTGTATACAGGATTTTTGTATAGTCTTTTTTTTATTTGTTGGAAGCTATGTTAATGAAAGCTCTTGCTATTTACATGTAAGAGAAACAGTTTTGAGCAGCTCTATCAGTCTTTCAGCGGAGGAGGAGTAGTAGCTGCCCTCAGGAAAAACAATGGTTTCTGTAAGCAAACTCACCCTTAAGCCAGTATTGTTCTTAAAAGCATTGTGAGTTTATTTTCCCTCTTTTAAATAAAGTCTTCTACCACCATGAATTGGCATTTAATTTGATGGCTAGAAATCAGTATCAATCAAGGGCAAATGCATTAAAAATAAGCCTGTTTKTTTTTTTTTTTGTTAAACGTACTACATAAATCAAACTCAGCAAATAAAACAAGTGTGTGCTATGACTTAGCTTTGCATGGTGAAGCCACCTGTACACCATAAAAGGGAGGGCAAGATCTTTTATATTTGTTTCCAGCATGACTAGCAAGAGAGAAGGGATTTCTGCAGGTCAAGAAAAGTCTCTGCTTTTGGCAACATCCATGGCTGAACAAACTGCTTTTTGCTACAGTGATGGTAAATTTGAGGTACTATCAAGTTCTCTAGAAAAGCTGCTATTTGAGAAGTGCCAAAACCAATCCTAGATTCTGGAGTCTTGAACATGCAACATTTTGACCAGTCTTACAGCCTACCTGAAGGCTTTGCCTGCCTTGTTAGAAAAAAATAACTCTTCCCAAGAAAAGAACAAGGCTGCATAAGCCTTAGTGAAACATAGCATCTATCATATAGTAATTTCTAGAAGCAAGTTTTTAAATGCAGCAGCAAAGTTCGTGGTAGGATGGGGGGGGGGAGGTCCTGCATTTAGAAAGTTTGTAAGGACAATACAGATTATTGTTGGGAGAAAAAAAGTAGGAGGGATAGATTTTTYATATCAAGAGCTGTTCCAGATTCTTCCAGTGAAAATGCAGACTTGATACTGATAGATTTCCTGCTCCAAACAGTAATGCCTCAGAACAACTGGAAGAGCAGTAGGTGAAAGCCAGGGGTTATACTAAAAGATCCTTCTGTAGATGTGTTAATCATCTGGTAAACTGCTACCACTAACTTGAACTTGCTAAATTCTGTACAAAGTACTTGAAAAGCAGGAGGGGGAGCTAGTGCTTAACCAAACAGCCCTCCTACACTTTAAGAAAGAACCACTAGAGTTTAGATGGAGCAGGAAAGCTTCACACAGGACAGATGAGCAAAACTGATTTGTCCATTTTTAAGTGGCTATGCTGCACTGAAAGAATACTCCACAATACCGCTAGCTGTGCTGAGAGACAAGCAGAAAGAGAATACAAGTCCCCCAAAGAGATCTTAAGCTCAGCTTCCATCAGCTACTGTACAATAAGCTCAAAAGCAGATTTTAATAAGAACTACCCCAGTAGCACATCATAAATGGTAAAAGAAGAAACAAACTTGACCATCTTTGAGCATGTATTGCTCAAATTCAGATTCCAAAGCCTGAACTTTGGGAATTTTAGTGCTTGATGGAAAATCCAAAACAAGGCCTSGTTTAAAAAATTTATTTTACAAAAATTAAAAACAAGTAATATTTACAAGCATTTTAAATACCAGCTCTAAACACCAGCTCTAAACCTCAACTCCTAATAATGGATTGTTTAAGTTTGTTTAAAATGCAAGACAAATCTTAAAATTTTGTTTGCCATGTCCAAAAGGGTTTTTGTTGTTTTTTGGGTTTTTTTGGTTTTTTTAGAAATGTCATTACAGAGCTGTTGGGAAAAAAAAAAAAGATACTATAGAAGAATAGCTCATTTTTTAAAAAATCAGAATCCCAAGTTATTCTTCCATCCTCTAACTACTTTTTAGATGTTTATAATGAAGAGAAATTGAGCTGGTTTGTCTGTTGTTAAGCATATAGTAAAATTAGGGGCTGGAGAAGCAGGGGGGAGAAGAGGAACAAATATTTATCCATCTGCTGAACTACTTGTGTTGCAAGGAGAAGAATAACATTTGTAGGTTAAGTTGAAGAAAACTGAAGTCAGAGTATTGGTCCAATCCCCTGTCAAAGGTGAACTTTTAGGCCTYTTAATCTATTTCCAGAACAGTTTATTAATACCCATAAGAACTAAGCTGAGGCTCAGTATGGGTCAAACCTGTACCATACAGACTTAAGAAACTATGGAGAGCTGATCAAATCAGCTCCAGTAATATCCATTACCATTGTTGTTAAAGCAAATCTCTGAATATTTTTAGCTGCAAGGATCATTTTTAATATCATCTGTTCCCAAACCTCTGCAGTGATCAAAGGGAGCAATTTCCACAGACTACACGAAGATAAAATAAGAAAAACATGAGGTGAAGCAGTCACCCTCACAACATGCAGAAGTTGTTTTAAAATAAGCTTTATAAAGCACAATTTGCAAATTTGTGTGCATGTCTGTGCCCATTTTCACTGGATTTCCAGACCCTTAGCTCTACTGAATATTCTACCATTAAGTCTTCCTTGCAGATTCTGTACAGTATAAAGAGGAAAAAAACAGAGGTATACACAGTAGGTTCTGTCTTTTGCCCTTGGTATTAAAAAGATGGCAAACCACAAATGCTGGCATTAGGAATTCAGTCAATTCTCTTCTGGGTTTCAAATGAAGATGTAGCTCTTCAGCAAAACTGCAGGCCGTCTGCAGGCTGTATAGTGTAGATGTCTTTTGTTTGAGACACTACTAGGAAAAATGGTTGAGGACAGCAGCTGCCAATATGGTAACCATGTTCTGCTGAGGGGTACCGCTGGTCATGGCTGCATGTTGTTGATAATAGCCAAAATGCTCATTTTCTCTTGGGCTGAGTCCACATCTTCGTTTTGTTTCTGAGCCACTCCTGTGCCAAGGCCATACAGCCGCCCACAATACTTTGCATCATCAATTGTATCCTCAAAAAACAACTGCAGATTAAAAAAAAAAAAAGGGAAGAAACAGGTACTGTTTAATTGTGCCTCTAAATCAGAAATTACCTAATGTTAATTAAACAGCTCATTTGAAGTCAGCCATCTCCAAGATGCTGCGTGGGATTTAAAATAAGCACATGAAAGAGGAGTAAACAGAAGTCTGTGCCAATATCAACAATTCCTATTATTGACAGTTTGAAGTGTGATAGCCACAAGGCTCAAAAAAAAAAACCAAAATAAAACAAAAAACACATTGTGCATATTGACATCTATGGAYAGGAACTAGAGAAAGAAGAACCACGAAGAAGAATACTGCAGTACCTCTTTCATTCTGAAGAATGCCATTCCTGTGAGAAGAGAGTCCGATCCCGCTTGGTGTTGCCGTCCAATTCGCTGCAAATCCAGCTGATCTGCCACTTCTTGAAGGCCACCCTGCAGTGAGAACAGAACAGATTTTATTTTGGAAGATCTCTTACCAAAATTGCCATGCTTCTCCAAAACATGAGGGCAAACACTGGCTACAATGAATTGATGCAGATTCCAGCCATACACACACACCAGCTRTCAGTGAAACACAGTGGTAAATACTGTTCAAGAATGCATGAATACTCTTCTCAAACTTAGGTACCTTGCTTTCCTGCTGCAGATGCTTGAGATGACTGTGGGCACTTTCATAGGTTACAAGTGCTGGACCTTTCCCTCTCTTTCCTCCAACAACGCTGTGATTCAGTAGATAAATTACTTTCAACCCTCTGAGTGTCTACCAGTTAAGTCATGTAATAGTTCATGTAAAAAGAAATACTCCACCTTGCATAGGGAAGGTAAGCATGCTGAATTATAATTAGCCTCTGAAATTACTGATACACAAACTGGAAGGTTATAGGAATGYCCCCTATATAATGCACATATTGATAAGTCTAAAACTGGCGAGGCTGCATCTACTAGGTACAAACTTAGTCATAGGTGCTTATGTGTGACTACTAGCTTTTATACATGTTCCAGTTTTAAGACTTGATATATGCAGCAGTTCTGTCATTTGGCTTAATGTACATGTACAGTGTTCATGTCCATCCACCAGTTGCTTGCTGGGGAGATAGAAGTACCTTGAGGTTTTTGCAGCTCTTCATTAAGTACTTTACATCATAGATAGATGGGAAGAAAAGGTTCAAGATATGAAAAAATTCATGTTCCTCTTCTGGTAACCTGGAATCTGTCAACAGCTTCACCATGTAGCCAAAGTCATAACCACTGAAAACAAAAACATACAGAAACCAGATAAGCAGGCAACACCTATACTCGGTCAGTACCAGTATTTCATTTTTCACAAGAGTTTTACATGCTGTAGCTTTCAAACCTTAACATTTTCTGACATTCATAAAACTCTGGATCAAAGCCAGAATTCATGCCGATCATCAATGTCAATGTAGGACTTTTGAATGCTCCCCGGGTGCCTCCGCTAACSTCCTGCAGAACAGCTAAGCCGTTGGGAAGAACATACTTCCCAACACTGCAAGTTTCTATAGCTATGGGCAGTACAGAAAAGCAGGAAACCCTGGCAGCATCTGTTGCCACCACCACCTCCTCCTTCCTCAAGTCCTTTCACTTGTGATGACATCAAGGACCAGAGGCTTTGTAATYGAGTTGCCTGAAATGCTGCAAGAAAGACATCATCTTAACTACACAGATTTCTTCCTCTATGTAAACACAAGACRGAAGTTGAAAACACCACCAACATTGTAAGGGAAAAGAAACAAAAAACTTACTTTACAATGCACACAAGTTAGTAAGTGTAGAAATCACATTTCAGCTTGTTAGTAACTTATTCCATAGAGGAAGACTGTAACAGCAAAAGGATGCCAAGAAAGGCACACACAAAATTCAGACCACAGTAAGTGCTAGTACAAAATGAAGTGCCAAGTGTTCTTACTTCTTAAACTTGGCCTTTGTATCTTTAAGCTTCTTTTAAGAACTGCAGAGCTKCTAATTTTTCTCCTTAAAATCTGCGTCAGTCTCCGTGGACAAAAGCAGCAGTATTTCAGTCAAAAAGATTTCTTACTTCACAGTGTCAGTGACCATCTCGGACCTACCTGTGGAAGGACAGCCATTTCACACTGTCACTAAGGACGACCCCAGATGTCATAAGCAACTCGGCAAAGTGCAGGGTATCGATCCCTTCTTCTTCGTGCTTCTGGAACTGCAGCCCAGAGCTGGCAAGGAGGTCTATGGAATCCTGAGAGTACATGTCCTCGCTGAAGGAGAAAAGCAGCGTTGCACTCAATGTACTAACAAGTCAGGCTCATTCTAGGAAGATTCCCCCCACACTGTATTTCAAAAACTGGAGTGGTCAGTAGGCTATCTCTGGGTTCCACATTTGTCTCTCTAGAAAATTCAAATCTAATCAATTTTAGTACCACTACTGCAGCCTCCTACATCCGTAACGAGTTATTCTGCCATCRTAACTAGTTAATAATTCTGTTGGTAGTGCAAATTCCAAAGAATCCACCTCCATAGAACTATATGGCATTTTGAAAAACATCACTTCTGCAAGGCGAACGGAAGCACCACAGATGACAGGATGGAGAAAAGGGGAGTTCTCCCAAATAGGAAGACGTGCAACTCTAAAGCACTGAGCATCATTCCTGTCTACATTTTTCTTTTTCACTTCACAGCACATACCACCGTATCATCATCTCCAGTTCCATCTCTGGGAGTAAACAAAATTGCCTAATACCTGACTAACGAAGGAGGACAGGGATGAGTGATGATATGCTTGGTGAAGAGCTGAGCAGGAACCTGACTAGTATAGAAACTAGTKTGTTTCATTTGGGGGTGGTGGGGGCACGGAAGGACATGACAACACACAGAGCAAAACTCATGCCAAATATGATAATTGAGTTAAATGAAGTGATCACACTGTGAAAACCACTTCACTCTGATTTCAGTACTTTTAAGAGGCTCACAAAGTTGTGGAAGTAAATATTGCAACCTTTGGGTTCAAGAACTGTATGTTCTGCACATACTAGCTATGAATTTTTGTAATGTTTTCCAATGACAGGTCAATAAAAATACTGATTGATTTTCTATAAATGTGTGGGTTTGTCAGATAAGCCCTCCCTTTATTTCCAGGCAGCTCTAGTGGTAATTATGCTGAGTTTGTCTTTACAATTATGGGGGAAGGGGTAATGAAACTTGTTTCAACTGTAACCCAGGATATTGCAGTATGGAGGAGACAAGAACAACTGCCACACTCCATTTAACAAGATTCATTCTCCTGAACACGTGTGATGATTTCACCATTTTTTTTAGATCCCAGTTTATATTTTAGCATGGATCTGTGAAGAGATATTTTCCTTTTTGCTGAAAACAGCACATCCATTTATTTTTAGCAGAAAGAGCTGGATTTTTTTATATACATAAAAAAAGTATAAAGTTTAAGACTATAACATTGTGGCAGAAAAAAAGTTTAAGGCACATACAATTACTGGGGATAGGCTATTTATCACAGGAAAGGGTATTAAGGATAGGATTTTAGTATGGGTTGACTTCCAGAAATATGGCAAACTCCTGTCATGCCAAAATAGGTTCCCACATAATCTATGTTAGAATCTGAATTTTTATTGCTCAGAACCAGCCACTGACGATGAACACACGGACCCCTGCATTTGCCAAAGGAAAGCATCACTTCAGCAGAAGAGAATAGGTGATTATTCCCTAGCTCGAGAGACTCACGTAAGGTTGAATTTAAAGTTAAACTGCCAGGTRTTGATGCCGGAAGGATATTCTCCTTTCTCATTTGTGAAAGTCAGACCCAGCTGGATAATTTTCAGAAGGTCAACGTTACACCGAAGGAGCTGATATTGATAGTCTATGGAACTGCGGAATTCACCAATTGGCCTTACAACAACTCCGGGAAACTCTGTGTCCTAGGAGAGAAGGGAAAAATCTTATTTCACCACTTACTCTATTAGGAGTCATTATTATTACTCTACTAGGAGTCTATTCAGTTCCACACTTGCAGGTCTCAGCACTGCATTCTGTGAATTCTTCTGTAAAAATCACTTATTTTTKCTCTTTTTCCATATTCATTTTAAACTGCTACAAATCAGACACTAAAAAAACCCTACACAATTTGTTAACTATTGCATTCATTCATTTATTACAGGTATCCTTTCTTGCAGTTTTGTTTTATTCCAAAACAAAAATGTTATAAAGTCATCCAATACGCACTATTGTATAATCTAAACATCTCTCTCTCGCAAAGGACTCTCTCATTTTCCCTAAATCTACTAAAATGGACTTTTTTCTTTTATTTATTCAATATTCTTTCATGTTCTAAATACAAGTTAAATTTAGCACTCTGACCATCTTCATTCAATAGTCCAGACAGCAATAACCTTCACTGTTTTTGAGGAACAGCCAATGACTACATTAACGAAAACTCCTGGCAATCAAAACAGACCTTAACAGCAGAGCAACCGTCTATTAGATGAAAAACATTTTACTTGACCAGTGATTGTGTGCTATCTTTGCCGAAACCCAAACCTTTCGTCCTACAGGACCATGGCATCTTCCATAACCAAACAGAGAAAGACATTCAACGGACAAATACATTGGTGGAAAACTAAAGATTTAAATCCAATTGTACATCTGACCCGTTTCATTTATCTGTTGCACGAACTAATACATTATGAATAGCTAAATACTAAATGAATGCAGATTTTTAAGGTAGCCTCTCCCTCATCTTTCATTCAATTCATACTCGACACTACTTGTATTAAATTCTGGAAAGCTTTTACTGAACTGCTTTCTAATTTTTCACCACTTAACTTCAGCTCTGTTTGACTGGGGATAGGGGGAAATCATTTCTCACTCAAGAATCAACTTACTCCCCTACCCAAAAAAATCCCTTGAATAAGGCAATTAGGTCAACTTTAAAATATTTACCATTGCAATGTAGCTGTAACTTAGAACAATCTCTCGAATTTTCCTCATCTCTTCTTCCAGATTGTTCGCCCATACTTCACAGATAACCTGGCTGTTCTCTGCAAGGGCTGCTGGCATCTTGCAGGGACCAGAGTAAAGACAGCTGATGTTGAATTCAGATGACAGCGTAGAATTGCAAGCTGTGTGATCTTATCGGTGTGCTGCGTTAAACAGATAAATAAATAATGCTTTATATGAAGAAAGACCTACATATAAGAATGAATGCTCTCTTGGAGTCAGTCACACTTCCATTTTCAGCTTCAAATAGCCCATTTAAAGTTCACACCACGTTTTTTCTTGCTTTTATCACTTCCTGTAAACATGCTGAACGAGTGAAAATCTAGAGCATCCGTTCAGGTTACAAGAGTGGATGCGCAATTAACAGTCCAGTTATTTCTGAAGAGAGTCATTGTCCCTGTCTTTCTTCCTCTCCTGGCATAAGCTCTGAAACTTTGGGCGTAAGATGTACAAGCAGGGAATCCCCACGTTTGATATTCAGCTATTGCGATAGCTTTTGAAAACAGTAACAGAATGCTTTACAGATGCATTTACAGACATGAGCTTCTCTGATGKCATTCAGGAAACACCGCAGTAAGGTATTTCAGCTTATACTGACGGCAGCTTCAGCAGCGCTACGCCCAGCACCAGTCACCGGCTGTTTACCGCTCCCGGCAACRCCGCGGGCAACACGACCCCCGATCTCTGCAAGCAGGGCTCAACCAACGGCCGGGCCCCGCGCGCCCGGTTACCCGGGGCTGCCTGCGGCGGCCGGCGGGGCCTCACCCAGCCGCCGCAGCTCAGCCCGCCACCGGGGGTGCTCCCCCTCCCTCAGCCCGCCGACAAAGGCCCCGCGGCCTCAGGGCCGGGCCCGCCCCGCGGCACGCCCCCCCGGCAGCGCAGCGCAGCCCGTCCCGCCGGGGCCGCCCGGCCGTGGCTGGGGAAGCGGGAGGGCCGCCCCCCTCCCCCCCGCCATCCCCTCAGCCGGGGTCCCTCCCGCACGGCGCCGCCCCGCCCGCACCTGCTCGCGCGCCGCCGGGCCCCGCCGCTCGCGCTCCGGGAGCCGGGCCGCGCGGCCGCTCTAGCCCTCACTCCCCCCCGCGACTCGTCTGCTCCGGCGCTGCCCATCGCCTTCCCTGCCCCCACGCTACCTGCCCGGAAGCCGGGGCCGGGCCGCTCGCCTCCGCGCAGGCGCGATGCGGCCTCCGGGAGRGGCGGGACTTCCGGGTTGCCGCTTTGCTCTCGCGAGAGATATGGCAAAGCCGCCGGGGCGCGCGGCGGGGTACGTTGCCGCGCGCGCCTCTCTCGCGGCCGCGCGCGCTCCCGCGGAAGGGAGGGGAGAGGGAGGGGGCGGGGGAGGTGGAACGCCACGCGGGGTTCTGCCCGSAGTGCGCCTGCGCAAAGCCGTTGCCCTCGTGATAACTCGTCTCCTCCCTCCCCCCCCCCCCCCTGCGGCTAATGGACTCGCCTGGGCTCCCTGCTCTGGGAGCGGCGGGCGAGTCCAAAGTCCGCGGRCGGGGGGGAGAGATAAGGGAGTTAGGGGCCTTCCTCTCCCTGAAGGAGCAGGGGCCTCGAGGCCGGGCGTAGGCTCGGTGGGCCTCCAGCATGACGGCGTGGGGAGCCCCCCAGCAACCCCGCAGCCAGGTCCCCCGRGACAGGGCCGGTGCCAGGCCCCGGCTGAAGGTCCCCAAAAGAAATAGCATCCACCCCTCCCTCACCAAAGGAGACGAGCGGGTCACAGCAGAGACCCTTTGGCTGCGGCCTGTGTCAGGCCTGGGCTGCTGCGAGGCATGAGTCTTCCCGCAGACTCACAGGCCTTTGCTGCGTGGCCCAGCCGTGGGCGCGCGGGGTTGCGGACCGGCATGAGGGTCTAATTTTCAAAGCCGTGAGGGCAAAGTGCTGCTGTTCTGGCATGTGTTGGTCATACGTTGTAGTCCATAGCAAGCTCATTACTTGAGGAGGTTCTGCCTTTTCCTGCTGAAGCTTAGAAGTCGTCGTTCAAATACCTACTATGTCTGCAAAMTTAAGGCTGACTTCTCCAGAAACCCTTGGAGGCATTCAAAAAATGTGTAGATGTGGCACATCGGGACATGGTTTAGTGGGCATGGTGGTGTTGGGTCGAGGGTTGGACTTGATGATCTTAGAGGTCTTTTCCAACCTTAATGATTCTATGATTCTATGAAATGCTATTTAAATTACATTAGCAACAGAAGTTTGTATCTGGTAAAGGAGCATAATGTAACCTCTTGTGTAACATAGCTGCCAACACTTGCTTTGCTGGCTGATGCTGATGGCAGATACTAAATTTATTTGGAAGCTTGTCTACTAATAATGAAGCTTAGATAGTACTTCCTTTCTTTTAGACTGCCAGCCTTCYGGACAGGCTTGCATCTGTTATAAAATACTGCAGTTCTGGTACTGCTGCAGAATTGTTACCTGCCTACCATTTGGGAGTCTTTCACTGAATCTCAGCTACTTGCCTACCATTTTGATACAAGTATCTGGAAAAACAAACATTGGTATCTTTTATATTTCAGACATAGTTCAGTGTCTCAGGTTTAATGTTCATATCTCAGCAGAAACATAACTTTTAGAAAAGGAAAGGTTTTTCTGGGTACTGCTCTCTATCAAGTGACCTTGGTACTGCCAGCATCTTATGACATTCCATTATTGAATGTTACTTTGATTCAAAGTTTATCTTCATAGATGACAGATAGTTACCATTTTGCCTTCTCAGCTCTGCAGTCTCTTGTGTTGCGTAATCTATATATTATGCAATATGCCAGGTTGGCAGACAGTAATCACCTTTCTTCCCGTGGTCACTTGAGTTTGGGATTTCGTGCAAGAAAACATACGTTGTTAGCAGGTAAATATAGCAGGTTAGATTACAGCACTCTGTAAATATAAGGTTAGAATTTCTTTTTTCCTAAAGAGTTCAGAGTAAAATACGTATTTTTCTTGCCCATAAATCCAGCACTTGAAGGTCTGTTGAATCCAGGGAAAAAGGGAGGATGAATCTTCTCAGGACACTGAAAATATGTGTGCCTTGCTACTTCAATAAAAAATGTATTGCAGGACATAATCACTTGTGATAAATTATGCTTGTAATGTTTAACAGTTTGCATGTAGTTTAAAAAAAAAAAGCTATTCAAGGATGTTTACAAACACTGAGAGCTGGAGACATATTTTGCTCAAGGAGATCAGAATTTGTTTTTTCAATCATCATGGCTAATTTTCATCATGGCTCATAAAGATGAAGAATAGCTGGAAAAGGCACCCTGCTATTTAAAATAGTCCCATAGTTCTTGTATTTGGCAGAACTTGCTTCCAGGTCCAGCACTGCAAAGCAGGATCTTGAAGAGTCCTCACACCCTCTRTATGGTTCTGTTAAGACCACAGTAACAAAACAGTTTGTGTGTGCAGACCTACTACATCATGAGGTGGAAGAAAGGGCTTTAGCTCAACATTTTCGTATTAGTCAGCTTGAGCTGCRTGTCCTGGATCGCGCCCTGTTGAAACGGTTGTGTGTTTCCTTTAGAGCTTAGTAACAGCACCACAAATGGTAGAAAACTTAATGGAAATCTTAAATCTTGAGTGTTGAAAGATACAACTATTACTGAACGTGTTTGAACCGTAATGGCAAGGCCATCATTTACATTTTCCGTTGCTCCGCAGATGTTTCCAAAGCGTACCRCTGCAGTACTAGGTGGTGGCACATGTGTGCCCTGGCAGATGGTTAGAAATATAGTTCAGAATGCAGGGAATGAATGGTTAGGTGAGGTGCACTAAGTTCAGATTCCTCTTCKATGTTAGAGGAACTATCAGTGTGGGTTTGTACAATCCTGAAAGATAATTCATACTTTTTCTCCTAATTTTTTTTCAAACAGCAAAACAACTAGTGACTATTACAAAAACTGTGGAGAGTGAACAAAGAGAAATTATTTTATGAAGCGTCTGATCAAAAAGCCTTTCTGCTGAGAAGAAATCAGACTTCTTGCATGCCTCAGCAAAGATTGCACTAACGTTGGAGGGTTTGTGGTGAAGACACCAGTCCAGGGCACAGGCTAGCCAACGGATAGAAGCAGCTTTTAGATTACTGCCAACCTGTGCTAGACACAGACTTGCAGCAGAAGGTAAATTATGTTACATCCTTATGTCGAATATGCTGAGCTGTCTGTTCCTATTGGGTATAAATATTTCAGGCATGACCCGTGTCAGAATTGAACAACCGTTAAAAAGAAACATTGAGGTCTGTGAAATTCACTGGTTTATCACCCACTTTTGGCTATTGGATGAACAGTCCTCCCAGTGCAAGCTCAAGTCCAAATGAAGATCGGCTCAGGACAACATTCATATGGCACTCCTCTCGTGAAATGCCAATTTCCACTTCCTCCCCTGCACATGTGTGAATAGCTTGAAGGAATTGCATTCCTCCCTGTTGAGTMTGCTGTCTTCGATAAATAACAATTAGTAGCAACGGCTAAGAATTACAAACTCTTTCMCCACTAGGGAATAGCTAGGATTAGTCAAGAGAAAGTGTCAATGAAAACAGTAACACAGTCTTAAATCTGCAATGAAGCAACAGTGAATGTTTACTGCACTAGGAGGACAAACAGCGTGAAGTTGGGAGGGGAGTTCTGGGAACACTCTCCTTCCAGAAAAGAAGTTAATTGATAAAAATACAGATGTAGTATGGTAGGTACAAGGTAGGTGCAAGAATCCAGGCACAGACAATGAGGCACCACCATTATTCATGCTTGCCAATCTCTCTGCAACTCTAGCTGCTGCTAGCTTGAGATGTTGCTTACCAAAAAAGTGTGTGTTGCTTCACCAGTGAATGGCCATACAAGGCTAACTGTGAGGCAGAGGTGATATTCCTTGTTTTTCCTTGTGTGGAAAAATAAATCTGGAAAGTTATGGCGAGTAACACCCCCAATTCTCAGAGCTTAGTTCATAATAGGGCACTGTTTATTAGGTAAGTAACATAGATTGGGGCCACATTTGCATAATAAAGACCAATGCTACTGCAAATTACGTCTTGCTCTCTGCAATACCATAATTACAGACTTTATGGTCTGTAAACATCATGTTTAAAGACAACTGAGCCCAAGCACATTCTAACCTGTTTGCATCTTGTCCTTACAGATGGAACCAATACCTGTAACTGGCTGAGGACACTATGTAGCAACAGCATAGGTATAATTTATAGATTTAGTGCCACAATGAAAACTGGACTGCTGKTTTTTTGCCATATTCCAAGGTAACCCTTACTGCTTTTAACAAATACACCTTTGACCCATTTGGTTATGCTGGCACTGTTTTGTGCTCGAAACATGAGTCAGTGCATTATAAAGACTACTTATCTTTAAGGTGTAGATGGCTTTTTTATTCTCAGATACAGCCATTAACTCTTGATGGAAAACTCTTACCTGCAGAGATGTATTCCAAATGCTTAACTGCGTGACAGCGTGCGCATATGCACAGGGAACACTGCCAGTGCTAACAGTGACATGGCACTGCCTTCACATGACTTGTCTGGGAGGGGACAGCCAGCTCCTGCTTGGAAACACACCCCCGTCACCTTTGCCTAAACCCTTATAAAGTTTCCGCAGCAGTAGTGAAGGGTGAGGAGTTGAACCCTGGGCTCTGAATGGACACGAAGGACCTCTCCTAGGCTACCGCCAGCAGGAGGTGAGCAAAGAATGGGCAGCCAGAACTCAGGGGTGTAGTAGCTTGAAAAGACACGATAGAAGCTTTGAGGAAATAATTAAAAGGCAATGTCATGTGTCTGTTTAAAGAACAGTCGTAAGATTTTCTAGGAACTGTGGTTGCCTTCAGATCTGTGCAGTGCTTGGCTCAGTAGGACATCAGCCAAACACGACCGTCGTAGTCCTGTGTCTGTCCACACAGTGTGGCTGATATAGGCAACTTTTTGGGTGACGAGGTAAGTTGTCCTTACCTTTTCCTTTCTATACATTCTATACTTTCACGGATAGTCGTAGCTTTTTTTCTCTCAGGCACGGTTGTTTTCCACTGTCTCCACTGCAAAGGTTGATTCCAGTGAAGTAAGGTCTACAGAAGATTCAAGTAGGAGGGAAAAAGGAATACCACGCCACTGTGGTAGGCAGCCAGTCCGCAGCAGATGTACCCTGTTACTCAGCTGCACCTGCCAGCAGCAGGACTATTTGGCTGGTGTCGGAAGGAGGATACAATACAATACAATACAAAACAATACAWTACAATACTGGGTGCAATACAAGGAGAAGCGGGCACTTGTGCAGCCTCAGCTTGGGACTGTCTGGGGAAATGTAAGAAATGTAAGGGGACAGCAGAGATGGGACACAAATAATAATGTAAATGTTAAAACAAATGTAAAAAAATATGGCAGTTCTTTCCTTTTCAGATTATGTTGAGCATTTTAAAACATGAGTTAGACAAACTAGCTTTTTCTGATACCTGAAGTGGAAAATTCAGTGAAAACAGATCTGTGACTTAATGAACAGTTGTTGGACAAATGATGAAGTACATGGAAATAATAATAAAAAAATGTATTAGAATTCTTTATTGACTAGTGTATGTTTCCCCTTTAATGTCAAAAGACTGATTGGAAAAACAATTACTTTTACTTTAGGATTGAGAATTTGGTTTGGATCAAATTTTGTGTTAGCTAAATTGAAATAATTGAAAAGAAACTTTTGGGGTTTTTGAACGGCACCAGTTGTAGCTAGTATTTGGAAATAGCTGCAGGCAGCTGAGATCTTCACTGGTTGATTCGGGCCCGTACAGCATGCCAACATGAGATCAGTGCCAAGCAGTTGAATGGCTTTTTTGTTTGCTGAAACAGCCATGGTTACACGAATGCTTTTTTAATGTATTATTTGGTGTATTCTGAATCAGAAGAGACATTATCCAACAAAAAAGAGTAGGTAATAAGATGTTGGGGAAAACCTATTCCATCAAAATGTATGTTGTTTTAATGTAAATAATGTAAAGTTTTGTCCTGTAAATGTGACTTAGTAAAGGTAGCGTACTGAGATTTTGGGGAGAGGGAGGGTAAGCAGACATGGCAGTACTGTTTCGAACTGGGAGTCTTTGCCCAAGCAAGACTTCTAGCATAATTTGATTATTTTAAAAGGAGTACTACTGGAAATGTGATTATGATTTTAACTCTTTCCTAAACTCACAGAATATGAGACTCGATCAAGCAATGACTCTTTCTCCTCCTAAAAACTCAGAGCAGAGTCACATTTTCTACTGTGCTCTGCTCTCTAGCTCTTTGCATGCAAAGATTTGACTCAGCACTGCTGTAYAGAGGAACCATTCTGGAGCATCAGCCTTCCAGCAAGCAGCTAACTGAGATACATACCGCTTTTACGTCTGCCTCTCTAAGATCTAATGTTCTCTACTACAAGGTCATCGGAGTAGAATGATCTCTTTAACCACAGAAAACTATGGCCGACACTATTTACTGTACTGTTCCAGCAGAATAATTTCATATTGCTGTTTTCAGCTCCCTACCGGGTGGCTGCAAAGAGGACAGGGAGGTGCACAGCAAAAGGGCAAGGGATATGAGTTACAACAAGGGAAATTCTGATTACATACTTGGGGGGGGGAATTTACAGTGAAGACAGCCAAATACTGGGACAGGTTTCCCAGAGAAGCTGTGGAATCTCCCTCCATGCAGATAACTTAAAACTCAACTGTTCAAAGCTCCGAACAACCTGCTAAGAAAGCTGGAACGGAGCAAAGCCTCAAAAAGGAATGGATTATTCAAGCTTGACATATTTCAAGCATCAGTAGTGTTTTCTTAGAGACAGTGGGCACACCTGCACTGAGAGGACCTGTGTGACAAGATGGGCATATAGTGCCTCTTACATAACGCAAAATGCATCATTGTGACCAGAAGGTCTTTTGCAAATGAAGATAAGATAAATTTGTCCTGTGGCAAGTTATTTATGCTGTTCTATTCAGGCTAGCAAGTTATTTGTGATTGCTATTTATAGGTATTCTTCATCAGATATGTTAGAGTCCAGGTATATTATTTCAGTAAGGTTGTGGTTGGCAAACTTGATATATCAGAGGAAAAAAACATATGGAAGATCTCACAGATCTCACTGGCTCTAGTAGCTCACGAAGTCTAATAGCGAGGAGCTCTAGATCTGGGGAAAAACGAGAAGTCCTAGGACACTGTGACTTCCTTAACACCTCTCACACTAATTTTTTTGGCCAAGGGAGACAAAGTTAACTTGTTTATTTTTTTTTAAGGCTGCTACCACAAGTTAGCATTTCCCATAGGAGTATATACAACCCTAGTGTTGAAATAGGGGGTTGGGAGTTCAGACTCATGGTTTCCAGTTTCAAATCACCTTTTGCCTGATTTTTTTTTTTTTTTATTTCCCAGAACAATTTTACATCAGTTTCTTCCACTAAAGTATGTAGTTTGGTGGACTGGCCTTGTCCTTTTCTGTCCATGAGTACGCAGGAACCCAAGCAGGAAGAACGCGTCCAATTTTTCTGTCTCGTGCCCCTTGACCTGCATACTAACATGTAACGTAGGGAAACAGAGCTGGAAACACCTGTAAATAGAGTTGCATTTGTAAGAATGTACCCATAAAGCTATCATTTCAAAGCTAAAGTATAACCTCCTGGCTAATACGGGGACTTCTTTTTGGCAGTGTATTCCTCCTTTCTGAAACGCTGCAAGAGGAGTACTCCCAAGAGGCTTGGTAGCATCATAAAGGTAACAGAATATCATCTTTCTAATGAATAATTTTCCAACTGTTTTTTTTTTTGTACCGTAGACGAGTACCTTTCTACCTTCTTTGTACTTTCCTTTTTACCTTAGGTAACATAGTTTGCCTGTGCTTGAATATTTCTCTGTGTATGAAAAGCAAAATGGATTAAATTCCACAGTCCTCAGTAATCTGGCCTTCATATTATTAGAATTCATGTGTTTGTTCTTAAAGACCGGGTAAAACCAAGAAATGCTTAAGGAATGTTTTGTTAGCTTTTACTAATTATAATTTATGGTAAGAGTGCAGCAATATAACAACAGCTACACAATAATCCCTAGGACAGCCACAGCATGTCCTGAAATAGAGAGATCTTTCCATGGCCATGGACAGCAGTGAAGTCCCAGCAGCTACTTAAACCTTGGGTTTGATTTTTTTTCTTTTACCAAAAYCAGCAACAAATGGTCAAGCCAGAGCCAAATGCAGGGAGATTTATTACGAGGTGGCCACCTGCCCATTTAGTACTTTAAACCCTCAAATTGACCATAGCGGGACTTGAAGCAAAGATGATTTTCTCACTTACCGTGTTCTTAAGCTGTAACTTACAGTTCCTCTGCCACATGAGTGAAGGCTGTGTGGGGCTCTACTGTGTTAATTCTTCGTGGCACAAACTCACATTATTGTAGTTGGATTTTTGTTTTCATCCTTGTTAGTTTAACAGCGTGCCGCCGTTATGGAAGAGCGCATGTCCCATATCATCATTTCCTTGCTGTCTGTGAAGGGCTGGAGTTCCTACTGAGTGCAATGTATTCCTGGGCCAGATCAAGGGAGGCAGCCGTGCCACAACACAGCAGTGCCATGATCAAAAGCTTTGGTTTTGGCTGTTCTTCCRTTTTTCTTTGTTACCCTTGCATCCCTGTTAGACTTCTGGGCCAGTACTAACTCATCGGGAAGTAAGGGGATTTTTCTTCTCAAGAGCTCAGCTTTACTCCATGGCCAACATGAAGGAGGGAGCAGGACAGGACGGAGCACAGAGAGTACATATTTTACAGTTTGCAACTGAGCTCGAAGTTGAGGGGATTTGCTGTTGTCAGCAATGTATTCTTCCACCCTCCAGCTGTACAAGGTTCCCTTACTTAGATCATCTCTTATTTCAGATGAAAGGAGACTCTGGATGTTCCACCATGGCTGGGCAGCAGAAGCAGGTAAAGTCTCAAGGTCATCTTTTAAAGAATGCGTTATGCAGGTGCTTTGGAAGGCTGGATGTGTTGAATCATCTCCTAAGAGAAGTGACAGGCGCATCCACACTCTGATCACTTTAGCACAACTAGGAGCTCATCTCTTATCACTACAGCAATGCTTTCCCAGCATTTTTTCCCTTCCAGTGGACTGCAGCTACAGCACCAAGTGGTGAAGGGCCTGTTACCTGTGCCTGCGTGGCAAGAGACCACAACACTCGACTGTAGCCAGAAGCTGTGCCACTTCAGTGGGCCCAGTTCTCAAAGCGGTCCCGCTAAACAATGTTTCCCAGCTGATGTGCCTCAGTCTCTTTACCTTGCAGGCAGCAACCCTGTTCTGCACTTAAGGAATCTGCCAACTTGTACAAGCTCTTTAAGAGCAAGATCTCAAGCGATCCATGGATCAGAGTTTGGAAACTACTGTGCTGGAGCTGTTGGCATGAAGAGAAACAGGGTGTTAGCACTTGGACTTGATGAACAAGATTTTTTTTCTTTGTAAACTTACCTGCTTCTACAGCTCACGTAATTATACTGTGTGGGATTCATTCACGTAATTATTTCATCACGTGCAATAAAAACACAGCCTCAAAACAAAACAGTTTCTAGCCAAAGGGCTTTTAAAATAGCTTAAGTGGTGAGCTTTAGCTACTCTCTGTCCTATCTCAAAGCAGGACATACACAGTGTCTGATGAGTATCAGAGTTACTAGTTTTTGAAACTCTTTGAGTTCTTCAGCTGGAAGATGCTAAAGAATCTGAAATAGTATTTGGTCTAACTAAAAATTCTGACACTTGTAAGACATCAGAGTTTTTCTTTGGTATGTTCATTCTTCATCCCAGGAGAAAAAAGGATTTATAGGACAAGATTCTGTTGAAAAGCTCGAAGCTTTTTATAGCTTTTGTAACTTTTTTCCTAAAGAATATGTAGATGGTGTTCCAGGGTCTATAGATTAAGTCTTATCTCATGTCAGCATACATGAGGCATAACATGGATACAGTTGGAAGTATGAAACTGCTAAGAGAGCAAATCTCCAGTCCAGAATCCAGCATGCACTGTCTGAAGCTGGAATAGATGGCTTTCACTAGCCTTGCATTTGTAGTTCAGTATACCCAGTGATAATGCTGGCAACTGATTGCATTGCTTCTAATATAAACCTATAGGGTTCACAAAGATCAAGCTGTAGGGCAAGAGTCCTTTAAATTACTTCTTCCCCAGTTGCTAACTTGATTAAAAAAAAGATGATATAAGCAAACATTTGTTTGTTTTAGCGAGGAAAGTTTCAGTGCTAACGAGCAAAATTCCATCCTGGGACAGATAAATACTGCTGACAAGTCCTGGGCGATGTTTAATGTTCTGTAGCTGTTACAGAATCTTAAAGAATCTCTTAGCACTGAAAGCTGTGTTGAGAGGATTACTCTACATTGCATTACCCTAAACACACCTGCATTCAACATTTATTAGCGAGCTGTCTCTCTTGTTTGTCCTCTCTGACAGGAGACAAGCAGGACAGCAACTATGAATCATACTATTTTTACTCCAGTCTGGTTTTGCAGCACAACAACACAGTTAAAAAACAGGAAGGACAGAGTAATGAACAAGACACTAGCTGGTTATTACACAATATCATTTTAGAATTGCATTGATTTTTTTTTTTAATCATTTATCCTGCAGATAAATGTAATGTGTATACACCCAATAAAACCCAGATTAAGATTTCTGAACTCCAGAACCAATTCCAATTTGGGCTACTTTAAAAGACAGACAGTTAATTAAATATTTGTCATATATTTGATAAACAACTTGGTTTTGAATATTTAAATGCTCAAATATATTGAATACTGCTTCTTGAATATAGTTATTCCTGGAATCAGGAGGTCTCACTGGTAATTTCCTGACTCTCTTGCAGTTGCTTTGTGTAGTTAAAATCCTTACTTTGATTAAAGTCATACCAACATCACAGGTTCCCTTAATGCTGTACACAGGAGTATTTCTCTAGTAGATAACATTTCCATGACTGAGAGCAAGGATTTAGAGAACTTTATACTTTTGAGAAGTTGAGTAGTTTAGCTCCTTGTTAATGTGCAGTTGTTCTATACAGATGGTACGTGGGACTTACTAGACAAGTTGTACTCTCAGTACTAGAGCCGAGTTGTACCTCTGTGATGGCCTAAAGGCACAGCAAAGTGAATTATTCAAGGGAAGGTAATATCCTGTATTAAACCTCTGTTATGCTTGGGGAAAAAAAGGCAAGCTTCTGGGCACGTGAGCCTGACTTCAGAATCTGTCTTCAAAGCAAAGAGGAAAGTTGAGAGGAGTGGTTCTGGATTAACTGGAGCTGTTAATCAGATCATCCGAGCACAACAGTTCTTGACTACTGCGGGGAGAAAGCATACCGCATACCGGGAGGGAGGGAGAATGTACTGGTAGGGTGAGGGAATTGCTGAGATGGAGCACCCTTCCTTACCCCCAGGTCTTCCATGCCTACTGCTCTGGGTTATCCAGAAGCCCCTTCTATTATAGTCCTCCAGGTACTGAAAAGCATGCCCAATAACAACGGGGAGGGAAAAAAATCAGTGGTCCTTTCTCTCCCTTTGGTTATTCCAAAGAAATTCCATGTCAGTGACACGGCAGATGGATGTGTGTGTACTCCCCCTCTCAGTTACACACAATATCCCATAACAGCTTTGTTATTATGTTCTCTAGAGTGTTGGTGAAACAAAACGGGCCATCATAGGGCTGCCTTGACCTCCTGCATTTCAAATACAAAAATGCTAGTGTAGGACACAGCAGCACAGGCTCACTCTTGTTGCTTGCTCACAGGAAGAGAAGCTCTGGGATACCATGAAGATCACTGCCTACGTCCTTGGTACAGGCCTGCTCATGTTCACTGCCTTAATGAACTCTGTTTCTTGGTAAGATTGTTCGAACAAAGGGGCTTGAGGAGAAACTTTTCTGTGGAGAGGGGAAAAATTGGATGATGAAAAGATGAGCAACCAAGAACACTTACTCCCACAGGTATTTGGGGAATATCTGGGACACTTCGGGCCATTTCTGGCAAACAACATGGCTGAAGTTCTACTACCTGTTTGATGGAAAGGAGTGGACAATCTTCCTCTTTGGTGAGTTACTCAGGTTAACAACCCTCTGCTGTAGGAGGAGCTATCCATGTATTACATCTAAAAGGGGGACGTGGACATGCCTTCCCAAATCCTCCCACTGAAAAAAGCACATGTAGGCTTCAAAGCCAGCCACAGCTGATGTAGCGCAACTGTGCTGCCTTTGGACTGTTTCATCATTAGACCCCCTATACAGATTGAAAATTTGATCTTTTTGCTGCTGCTGAAATGGCTTCCCTTTGAAAACACATTTTTTGCTCCTGTGAGAACTGAATGACTCAGTAGAACTAATTACTGAAAATTAAAGTAAAATTAGTGAATTTTACTCTTGCTGTAGCACCTATAAAACTCTTCTCTGTCTGTGAGTAATGGCTGGTGAACAGGCCTGGTAGGGACGTTCAAAGGTCCCAGGGATCAACTTGCCCTTATCCGACTTGTATTTAAACCCCACCCATGACAGAGAACCCCCAGCCTCCCAGAAAAGCCCTTTCTTAGCCTCAGTTGTGGCAAGTTTCAACCTACAAGACACTTGTCTACTCTAACCTCCTCCCCATTCCCTAGGTGTTACCCTAGGGTGTCAGAACCTACCCGTATTCCATTTTAAAGCCTCTCAGGGCAGGGGATACACACCTGGCACATCTGGGTCCCAGCAAGGTCCTCTGGATACTATGCCACTGTATTTTGTTTCCGATTTAGCCATAGCTCAGTTTATTCACGCATCTCTGCCCTTTCCTCACGCCACAGGGGCTGCATTGGTTCCTAGCCTTGCTTTCTGGGGCTTCAATGGAATCCTTATGGTGGCTGATGTAACAGGAAAGCCAACTTTCATTACTCGCTATCGCATTCAGCTGGGCAAGAATGATCCTGTAAGTATTTCTCACTCTGCCTCTTCTGCTGGCTAAACACTTCCTGCAGTCTCTTAGGCTAGGAGTGGGGAGAAGAACCTGTTTTGCTTTTCTCTTGCAACCAGATAGGATTCAAGCAGAATCAAGCTCTCTTGTATATCCACTGCAGAGAGGAAGGCGGTTCTTGTAATTAGGCTACTGATCAGATCTGGATTGACAGCTTGTTAAAAAGTTGATCCCAAAACTAACACAGAAACAGTCTACAAATTTTAAAGCTCTTTATCCTCCCAACTCAAAGCCGCATTGCTTCTGATTTAGCCTCAAGTCCTGAATTCTCTTTTGCAGGTGGACTCAAAGAAATTACGCCAAGCCATCTACACAGCGCTGTGTAATCAGTTCTTAATCTCCTTGCCCATGCTTGTCCCCATGTTCTACATCATGAAATGGTGGGGCAACACCTTCAGCAAGGAATTACCCACCTTCCACTGGTTTCTTGTGGAGCTAAGCATCTTCACCTTAATAGAGGAAATTCTCTTTTATTATACACACAGGTGAGCTAAGCACAGGAACAAGACTCCACGGTTTTCCCCCATGTCTTTAAGCTTATACACATCTGCAACAGCAATGGTCCTAGCCCCCCCTCTTCCACCAATCTTTTATTTATATGGGAAGACTTACAGGTCCTGGAATCCACCCTTACAACATGAGGCTTGGGTGCTGCCATGCTGCTAGTAACTCTAGTAAGCAAAAATGGGTAAAATTACAAAGGTGGAACAGCTTAGAAGCTAAGAAAAAAACAAAACAGCTAGCTTCACACAAAAGCTGTAACCCAACATTATTCAAAAAGAGAAGAACAAGACTGACTATCCTGAAGGAAAGAAGCTCAAGAGGTCAGTGACTGATCTCCTGTTCACTTGTACGGCAYCTACGAAACAGGGCCTGGCTCCTGACCGCTGCAGGCTTTCTAAGCACCGACACCAACATTGAAGGAAAAACCTAAAGCAAGGGAGAAAAAAGCCTGCAAGGCTGCACAGAAACAAGCACACATTCTCAGAACTATGTAGGTTTCCCTTTTGGACAAATGCATGCAAAAAAAACCCCATAAAAACAATTTCTTAAGGGCCCACAGAACCTAAAATTCTGCCTCTAAAAGTTGCCAGTAGGTAAAGTCAAAACAGTGATAATATAAAATAAGTCTTCCCCTCAAAAGTACTCCCATGTTTGAGTAAATCAGTCATTCAGGAACTTTGATTTATGAGATTTATCTGGACTTAAGTTTAACATCAGTCAGTGGACACATACATTAAGTGAGGGCTGTGTGTTAAAGAAAAAAAGAGAGAGGGAAGCCAGGAGTCCTACACTCTTATTCACAGCTGCTCTAAAATCTTTATTTTAAAGAAGAGGCATGAGCAAGTCCCCAGCAGAAATTCTGTGTTAGGTTACTCTACGTTCCCTTCTTACGGAGCTCAAAACCTACATTTCTCTGTTTTCTCTATTTAGGCTTGTTCACCTCCCACTCCTGTACAAGCACATTCACAAGAAGCACCACGAATGGACAGCCCCCATCGGTGTGGTCTCCATTTACGCTCACCCGCTAGAACACCTAGTAAGTGGATTCCCCCATGGTCACCCTCCAGTTCCTGCGTGGAGCGTGATTTCCATGGGATGAGGAGGACTGGTAAGAGAAGAAAAGCAAATGTGCTCTCAGACTCTTCTTTCTTAGGAAGAGGAAGCTAAGCTGCATTGCCAGGAAGCCTAGCTGTAGAAGGGTGGCAGTATCTATTTATACTGAACTCCACTAGCTTTGAGAGCACAGAGCCAGGGGCTTCCAACAGATAAGGAACTGACTAAATGGTGCCTCCCTGGGCACAGAGAGGGCTGGGAGCACAGATGAGGCTTTCAGCAAGATGTGACACTTACACAATCTGGGTTACTGCATGGAGTCAGAATTCTGTCAAGATTTTCATGCTGGTGGCTGGGATCAGTGTTTGCAGGAGTGTCTCCTAGCGCTGCTCCAGCCGAGACTTCTCATGCAAACGCACCCCACCTTCTCAGTACCATCTCCTGCTAACAACAGTCCTGGGCTGCAGCACCAGCTCTGTGAGTCTCCCTAACTGACAGTCTTTGGGCAGCAGAATGACTTCTTATATTCGAGAGTCCAGCTGAGCCTAGCCGGTGCAGTAAGCTTGGTCTGGGCAGTGACAGCCATTTGTGCCGCTGGTAGGACACAATGAAGTGATGCAGCTGGGATCATCGCATCACTACCTTTGACTGCCCATGTCCCCAGGCCAGTGCCCTTTGACAGCTGGGTTTCTCAAGAGCAGCTTCAGCGTTATTCCAAGGTGAAGCTGAAATTCAGACCTCTGACTCCAGGGTGATTTACTGGAATCATGCTGCCCTCACACAGCCCTGGTTTGATCTCACATCTAACTTCTACTGCAAGCTTAGGGACCTTGGGCTGTGATTATGTTTTGCAGTGAGTAAAACTCAGTGCAAAGTAAATTGTTTCTTTGATGAKTATGTAATTTTAGTAAGGTGTTTGCAGAGGGATCTTCCCTTTATGCTGTTTGCACAACACTAATGCGATGTATCACCCAGGTGAAACAATTCAGCTCCTAGAGGAGAGTGTGCTTGTTGTGGACCGATTAATGAGGTAGAGTTTGCTTCTCATTTCTAGCTCTCCAACACACTGCCTGTCATGACTGGCCCGATGGTCATGGGGTCTCATATTGTTTCAATCACAGCGTGGTTCTCCCTTGCTTTCATAACAACGAGCATTTCACACTGCGGCTACCACCTGCCCTTCCTACCGTCGCCGGAGTTCCACGACTTCCACCACCTCAAGTACGTCTGGGCACTGTTCAGCTTCCCCTTCCCCTTCCCCCTGGCACTGCTGACGGGCACAGCTCCGTTCCGAGGGTCAACTGGGTTTGCATAACTGGGGTACAAGCAGAGAAGCCTATGCAGTTCGCCCGACAGCAGGGTGAACGCTGTCAGTTCTTAAAGCAGTTAAACAGACATTGGGATTTCGGAGGACTCCAGCCCACTGCCCCCACAACTGCCAGCCACCTCCCTGAGATCTAGCCTCCTCCGTTAGCTGACTTGGAAACTCTCCAAAGCACAAACACCACAGCTGAGCCCCGGCGTTTCAAGTTTCTTAGGATTACAGGGGAGGAAAGAAAGCACAGTGTCTGAAGCAGCAGGTATCACCTGGACTTTCCCCGGCACAAGCACGGGGTCAGAGACAGTTCTCTGTAAGGCTCTTCCTAGAAGTTTAGCAGACACTGCATGTGATGAAGAATAAAGACAGAGTAAGGGCAAGTCACACAGCTGAAAAATTTGCAGGGAGTGTCCCCGTCTGTCCCTCTCCCATATGCTGGGATTAGTAACACTGATCAGATAACACCTTGCCCAAACAACTGCAATTAACCCTTCCTGGCAGAGGTTCCCAGCCTCTTCCTACACTGGAGAGAACAGAGTTTCAGCAGGTTGTTCAGGGATACATACCACAGCAGCAGCAGCAGCGTTCCCATCTCCCAGATGGGCACTAAATTCATAGACATATTCCCTTGAACAGTTTGCCTCTCCTGCAGAAACAGCCGGTGTGGCAGTTCTATCGCCACCCAAATGCTGGGCAACGCCCAAACCATGGTGCCCGTTCTCGTTACCAGCCATTTCCCCCGAAGCTCAGCTGGTGCCAGGACACGGATCACTGCAGAGATGAGACGCRCTCTGGCTGGAGCGGCTGTGCCGGCATCCCAGTGCTGGAAGCACGGCAGCTCCACATCCCGGGGCAGCCGGGTCTTGGGAGCACACAGACACGGCAACACGGCCGTCCAGCTGCTCCGGCAGCTCTGAGCCGAGCGGGAGGGAGACGGCTGTTGTTCAGTGCCACCATTTCTGGGTAACGACGGCGCCAGAGAGGGAGGCTGCAGCCGAAGTTTCACCCAGGCTTCATMAGAACGGCGAGGGAGACGGGTGCAGTAGCAGAAGTCGCATGGGCAGTTTATCAGGGCTCTGAAAGGAGTCGGAAATAGGAAGGGAAAGGCAACCTCAGTAACTTCCAGTGACGCTTATTCTCTGTTTGGTTTCCAGGTTCAACCAGTGCTATGGAGTCCTGGGACTGCTGGATTATCTGCATGGAACAGATACAGTGTTCAGACAAACCAAAGCCTACGAGAGACACAAGGTCCTCCTCAGCCTCACACCACTCTCAGAAAGCATCCCCGAGGTACCCAAGAAGGCAGAGTGAACCCAAGCCTGCGGTGCTTGCAGAGCCCAGTGACTAGCAGAGTAAGAGACTATGATTTATGCCAAATAGTATTTTAATTGGGAAACAAGTTATTGTTCACACGTGTCGTGGTTTAACCCCAGCTGGCTACTAAGCCCCACGCAGCCGCTTGCTCACTCCCCCACTCCGGTGGGACTGGGGAGAGAATCGGAAGAGTAAAAGTGAGAAAACTCGTGGGTTGAGATAAGAACAGTAAGAACAGTTTAATAATTGAAATAAAATAAATACTAGTAATAATAATAATAATAAAAGAATATACAAAGCAAGTGATGCATGATGCAATTGCTCACCACCCGCCGACCGATGTCCAGCCGGTCCCCGAGCAGCCGTCGCTGCCCCCMRGCCAACTCCCCCCGGTTTATATATTGAGCATGTCCTATGGTGTGGAATATCCCTTTGGCCAGTTTGGGTCAGCTGTCCTGGCTGCGCCTCCTCCCAGCTTCTTGTGCACCCGGCAGAGCATGGGAAGCTGAGAAGTCCTTGACTAGTGTAAGCACTACTTAGCAACAACTAAAACATCAGTGTGTTACCAACATTATTCTCATACTGAATCCAAAACACAGCACCATGCCAGCTACTAGGAAGAAAATTGACTCTATCCCAGCTGAAACCAGGACAACATATAATGAAACCAAAGCTGAACTTAAAACATGCTACTTGAGATGACTGCACTTTTGCTGCTTGTTATTTTTCTACCTAATGCACAAAAAAACTGCCCTAGAAAGCTATTTTTAAACAAAGTTTAGGAGTTTTTTTTTCCTTAATTACTTGCACCGTTCCTTGGTTCTAGCTGCCTGCACGTAAGCCAGATGTGTTCTGGGCCACGTGGCTTTGGGGAGTTCCTAGGGAGTTCTCATTATTAAGGTTTTAATACTTCAGTTTCATGCTTTGGCCTCTTTCAGCAGCATTCTATAGAAATACCAGCAAGATCACTATTAACTACATATGGTAAGAATTAAACCACTATTTTCTGAGACTCRGAACACCTGCGATACGGGATGCAACCCCATGGAAAGTCAGCACGACGACAGCTTTAGAAACACTCTCCCCGCACATGCAACAGAGGCCTGACTTCCCCCTCCAGTCCCTACAACCACACAGGGACGAACCCAGCCCATTCCCCAGGCCCCTGGGGAGGGCAAGTCAGCAGAACAGAAAACCCAGGCTGCGTTGTCTTTTGAAGTTTTTATTTTTATACATTTTTTTTTTGTATTAAAAAGGAAAAAGCATAATTACCACAAATTACAAAGGACTAAAGCATTACTAGAATAATGAATCACATCAGCCTAGAAAGCAGATACTCTGAATAATATTAATGTTATAATACAAGCTCTCATTCAAGTATTTTACATTTTTCTCTTTTCCTTTTATACGTGATGATGATCCTAGCACATGGGTCAAAGATTATGTACTATCAACAGAAGATGGACCATGTACAGCGGGCCCTATTAACAAGATTTTCCTCCCAAGTGAAACATGGTCTGCGATGAGTCATTTTAAGTTTGTCTCTACRATAAATGCAGCTGAAGAAGGTTGCACACACTTTCTAGTTTTGGGAAACAGAAGGCTGAGGTTGGGACACACGGGGTTTGAGAAGGGCCAGCACATCAAACCATCACCCCTTTTGCTCCAGGCGAGCGAGCAGAGGGCCACCCTCGCCGGGGTGCAGCTCAGCGGGGGTTTCTGAGCCACAGATCCAAAGGCTTCCAACCCCAACGGGACCAGGACAGGCTGGGAGAGGAGGAGGGGGAGCAGGGCTGCACCAGGGAGGCTCGAGGGACCAAGTGGTGCCAAGCACCCCCTCCCGCAAGGGACACCACCRGCACGAGCCAGCCCCCGCGCAGGGCTAACAGCTGGAGAGCCAGCTGCCGGGGGACGGCCCGGGCACCCTGGGGTTGACCCGAGCACGCTCCCGCACGCCGCGGGGGGCTGGCTGGCACCCAGGGCGCTCCCCGCTCCTCCGGAGCTTCCCACCAAAGGGATGTGCTTGTCACAGATACATCGGTCCTATGTTCAAGTGTCTGCAGAAAGTGA
This sequence comes from Oceanodroma leucorhoa, assembly GCA_030449065.1. Lineage (NCBI taxonomy): Eukaryota > Metazoa > Chordata > Aves > Procellariiformes > Oceanodroma > Oceanodroma leucorhoa. The sequence continues at coordinate 1,782,017 of JASVER010000154.1, read as the reverse complement.
AACTGTAAACTACTCATTGAAACGCTGCCCTCCAGCCACCCGCTCCACGCCACCGAGATGAACATTTTCTTTAAAGGAAAAAAAAAAAAGTCATTGATCTATTACCTGTATTGGAAACCTTTTTTAAAAAAAAAAGTCAGTGAGGCATTTAACATCAAGTGTAGCAACCCTCTCAAAAAGAGCCTAACATCCATTTCAAAACAGTGACGAAGTGACATAACCAGTCTCAGAGGAGACAGGAGAAAATAAGCATTGCAAACACAGCTTGCTACATTTACAGTTTTCCTTTTTT
>JASVER010000154.1:1734816-1781695 GCA_030449065.1 Oceanodroma leucorhoa | reverse complement strand
TTTTTTTCCTGTTTGATAAAATAACTGGGAAGGCATTAACAGCTAGAAGGCCCCCTCTGCACTGCCATGCTGAACGTGTACGGACACGTGGCAGGATACTGAGGTTAACGCATCATTTTGTTACAGTACAGTCAACCAGTCCCAAGCAAGACGAGCAGGTGCCGAAACTCCAGGGACCCCAAGGGCTACAGTGACAAGCCGCCACCGGGGGTGGGAGGGGGGCAGCAGGAAAAGGGACAGACAGGCAAACAGAGCAGCAGGATTATTACTTTTTTTCCCCCCCGAATGAGCATGGCAAAGCAACAAAGCCTCCTCCAAAACACACCTTCCACCTCCACTCCTGACCCCACGCCAGAGCTCTGTACCTGTTGCAACTGCCTGCATCCCGAAGGCGGGCGGACACACAGGACCTCAGCAGGGAGCYCTGGCTGCAGCAGCCTGGGACCCCCCGAGAAGAGGAGTGAGATGGGGAGCGCTCCCCCGCTCTGCCTGCGGGCCCGACGGCCCCCGCCAGCCTTTCCGAAAGCAGCCGGGGCTCCCTCCGGCCATGCTGGTGGCTGGGCACCAGCACCGCACCGCCCTCRCGAGCTGTGGGATGGATCAGCGTTCACAGGCACGCCTGATCACTCAGACCGCTAAAATTAAAAAAAAAAAGCACAAAACATGATCGTGGTAAGCATCCAAGCTAAAAGCAAGGCCAAACTCCCTCCTCAGCAGGAGGGCAAGAGCCTCCTCAAACGCAAAACCCGCCTCTGGACAGCCGTCCCGTTGTCCGGCGGTGGAGCGAGCCGTGCGCTATGCCTTCTGTAAAGAGAAGTGCCTCTGCAGACCTGTCCCCCGTGCAAGCCACGAGACGGGGGAAAGCCTCGCTGCGGTCAGCCCTGCCTCAGCCCGGCACTGACCACGCGCCCCGCAGCCCCGGCCTCGGCAGGGCCCCCGCGCAGCACAGGGCGCAGGACGCTGCCCTCCAGCCAGAGCACCGGAGCTCCCTGCCCCCGCCACCGGCGGGCACCGCGCCTGGCAGAGCCAGAGCGAACGGCCCCGCGTTCCCTCGCTCCAGAGGGAGACAGGCGGGAGCAAGCGATAGCTGCCTCAGGCTGTCACGTCCGTCCTTCCTTCGCTCCCTGGCTACGCTGCTGCCCACAGACAGTAAAACAAGGCACACGGTCCACAAATCCGGAGGGCGGCGGGACCGCGGGTTGCTCTTCTGACCCACCTTCCCCTGGGAAACAGGGGGGTCTGATGCGGGTCCCTCAGCCACACTGATGTGACAAACCACTGACTCAGCGCAGAGGGGGGGGAAAAAGCTCTTCCACGCCAAGAGCAGAGTCTCAGCCTTAGAAATTAAAAAATAATTTAAAATCAATTCAGATTTTGGGAAATCCTCTGGGAAACTTCTTACCTCTTCTACCACCCAAGCAATTCCGCAGTCTGCTCCACAAGCAATAACTCCACAGCAGGAGCTCGATCCTCCTCATTTCCTATTTCATTTGTTGCTAAAACGCAGACAATTGGCTTCAAACGAGAACACTCACCGACAAGAGGAGCACAGGGGCACAGCAGCAAGGACCACCCACGGCACATCCAGACCCGCTTCCACTTGCAAACAACCAGCAACGCGTCTCCAATGTCCTTAATCAACCCCCATCTCCAGCCTCCAAGGCTCCTCCTTCCCAAATCAAGGGCAAACCCGGCCGCATCCGTAACCTCAGAGACCTGACTCCGGCTCTCGAGAGGGGAAATCCAGAGATAACAGTCACAGCCACAGCACTGTACAAGCGTTCCTTGCCCAGTTACCACCCTGCAACCCCAGAGCACTGCTGCCGTAACGGAGCGAGCCACGGACTCAGACAGGTCGGCACGCTGCAGGGGGCCTGCAAGCGGCACCAAGCTGCAGGGTGACGTGGCAGGGGCGGACAGACCAGGGCAGGATCACACCACCAGGAAACGGCCAAGCMGCAGCTACCCAGCCTCACTCAAACCCAGCTGTGCTTTCAGTTCTAGCAGCAGTTCACGAAGCTGCTCCACAGGAACCAGCCCACCTCCCCCCTCCACCTACTAAAGCAGCATCTTCGAGAGTGTCAGTTTGGGAAGGTGGTAACTTCAGCCAGGGCCCCGYGAGCATCCACAGCCACTGCTGACCAACAACTTGCCCAAGCTCGCCCTCTTGGTCTCCGCCCTCAGCTCCTGGCTGCTCTCATCCACCAGCCCCGCGGCTGTACAGGGACGGCCCTGGACAGATGATTCCTCCTCCCAGCTATGAGATGCAGCTCTGGGTCAACTGGATACTTTGGGAAAAYGCTGTTCTTTACCAGCTTGTCATTTTGCAGAGGGTAACGTAATTAGCTGCATCTTTGAGTAGCCCATTGCAGTGCCTGCTCCGCACTGCACACAGGAGCACAGAGTGCCAGAGCCTCAACCAAGCTAGCTGCAAAGCAGGCATCCCGACCCACGAGACTGAGCGCAGCGGCAGCAAGGCAGGCGGCCCTGGCTGACAAGGATCTTCTACCCTTACGGCGGGAGCATGACTTTCCAGTGCTACTTCTGGGCCCCAGGAGCAGATCTCACCCCTCTGACACAYGCCCCTGCGAAGGAACACAGCTCACGAGCCTGGGGAGGATTTGCCTGCCGAAGCCCACCTRGTGCCGGGTGGAGGAACCAAGTAAATGCCACAGCAGCTCTGCAGCCATCCCCTTGCCTCAGCCGAGCAAGGAGCAGCATGGTGTTATCTCAGCCCTCGGAGATGCACAGGGACATTGCCCTGAGCAGGAGACTCCACGCAGCCCAAGGAAACGCAGGCGAGAGCCCTCCTTGCTGGGCAGGTCTCCCGCCCGCACCCAGCACAAGTCCCACCAGCAGCCCCGGGGCCAGTGATGGCTGCGAGACGGGTTCCCCTGGGGCTGCGTCGCTCCCTCGTCAGGCTACAGCATTAAGCGGCACYAGGGACGTGCCAGCCCTCCCACTCGCTCGCAGCAAGGACCAGTCCCTCCAGCTGCTGTGACGGATCTCCCCGCTCACCCCCCGACCACGCTGGAGGCGCAGAGCGGAGCAGACCAACCTCCCGCCCCAGCCTGCCCGGAGAGGGCACCGGGGTCCGAGCGAGACCATAAGCACATACAGTCGCTGTCACGGGGAGGATGCTACAATGGTATATACACAACTTAGCGGCTTCAACTACTTCGTAAGCACAAGTCTTGRATTTGACTGCCCTCGGCACCTTCCCCCACGAGAATCAGGGCTGGCAGGGGGTCTCAGCGACAGGGGGAGGCATCCGAGCAAGCTGCGGGGTCAGAGGAAAGGCCGCGGGGAAGATCAGCTCGGCAGCAATGCCGTGAGGAGTCTCTGGGCCGGGGGGGTTGAGAGCCCAGCGCGCCCCAGGGCGCGGGAAGCCAGTGAGCCTCCCCGGTCTAGCTCCACCATAAGGCAACTTTTTTTTTGTGTGTGTTTTTTGTTTTTTTTTGTTTGTTTTTTTTTTTCTTCARTAATATTTCCAAGGAAGAAAGCAAAGGGAGATGTGTCTTTTTAAAGAGTTTTTGTWGTTGTTGTTTTAGAGGGGTTTGTGGGTTTTTTTGTTGTTGTTGTTTCATTTTTCCAAGGGAAAAGGAAGAGAAAACCTCCTTCGGCAAAGTCCTGTCTTTGCATGCGTTGGGCATTCCTAGGGCAGCGGGTGCACCATCCACAGGCTTGAGTCCAGATGCCTGCTGGTCTCCCACCAGCCATCCTCGCAGGAAGGAGTCAGAACAAGCCCATCCTTGGCAAAGGTCCTTTGGTTGACTTCCAAATTGTCCGTGAGGGAAGGGAGAGGCGGGTGGAGGGAGAGCCAGACCCTCGGGAAGGTTGGAGGTGAAGACGCTGGGGAGGAGGGACCAGGAGGACGAACAGGGCGATGCTCCTGTCGCGGCAGTCGGTGTCGGAGAGGCACCGCCGTACGTGGAATGGGAGATGTCAGCCAGGTCATGGAGATCAGAGGCTCCGCAGCATCGCGACACACTGCGGCTTCGGTCCCCCATCGGGGAACCTCGCTCCTCCGAGCTTCCTGAGCAGGCTGCGCTGTGATCCAAGGGGGGACACAGAGGGGAGTCATTGGGGCCGCACAGAGCAGACTTCTTTTGGTAAATCCAGACAAACTTCTAGCAATAATTTAAAACTTGATATATATATATAATAATAAAAAATTCTCCCCTTTCCAACCCAGCCAGAACATTTTCTTTCTTTTTGAAGAGACACTAAGACATGAGTGTGTGCACAGGAGGGGAGGGAAGGGTAAGCAAAGGGTGGGTCTGCTGGGAGCAGGTCTGGCTCTAGTCAGGGTTGTAATAGCAAAATGGTGTTTTAGATGCAGATCGTCTTTGCTTTCCAGCCACAAGAGAAAAAAAGTCATGTGCGTTGAAGTTTCTCCCAAGCAGCCTATTCCTAGGCACCCACCTTCCAGCCCCCTTCCTGTCCCACCCCCTCATGCCTCCCCTTCTCCGAGCCAGTCCCCCACCAACCCACCCCGTCCCCCGKCAGGAAGCAAGACGCTGCAGCCTCTCTACTTCCCCACTGTCTGCGATTCTGCAGCCGACGGTGCGGGGGATTGCTGGCTCAGGTTTTTGGCATCCTCTTGTGCAGGCTGGCTGGGTGAGGCGTGGGCTTGGCTGGATGGGCACTGGCTGACCGTTTTGCTGGAAGACTGGGATGGGTAGCGCTTCCTGCCATCTCCCCCTGAYGTCGTAGGGTATCTCTTGTGTCCACCTTCCTCCCCCATGGGTGGCTGGAAGAGAAGCACCCCAGTATCAGCACAGCCTCCTCCAAAGGCAGACGCCCTCCCCCTGGATSAGAAAACAGCCTTCCTGCAAACCTCTAGTTGCAACCTCTCTCCCTGACCTACGAGGAACACGTGTACCCGTCCCAGCACACAGCTGCCCTCCTCTCCAAATCTACCGCTGCCAGATTTGCTGACAGAAAAACAGACTGACTTCCAATCAAGCACAAGGGTGACAGCTTGCTCTTAGGCACCTCTCCCACACAGGGGCACAGTCCAGAAGTCCGGGAGCCGAAGCTCCACACAATGCTGGCTCCACTCAAGCCATCAAGGCTCACTTTCCTCCTCCCTCCGCAGCTCATCAGGGAAGATAGGCTCAACCAATTCCCCAGAGAGCTGCTCTGAAGTGGATTTGCAATATTCAAACCCTGCAGCTTGTTCCTGGCCCGGCTGCAATGATAGCGCAAGACACTAGGTGTCACTGACTTCCCCTTCCTGACACTGCTTGGGGAGTGGCCCCCAAAATCTTCCTTGGAGGGGGGCGAGAAGTGTTTGCAGGGGCCATCAGTGTGGTGCAGGCATTGTGTCTACTCACATCCACTCGGAAGTCCTCGAGGCGCTTGAACTTGCTGAGGTATTCTTGCAGTTTGCTGTTAATGTCCAGATTTTTGGCTTTGGAATATTTTAAGAAGGCCCAGAACTTTTCCAGCCCATAGAGCTGTCCTGGAGGGGGAAAAAAACAAACCGATGTCAGCAGGACAAAAATCAAACCAGACATCAGAACCCTTTCCTCCAGGCTTCCCCACCACTCGCCCCATGGACCCTCCTGTCCCACTGGTGGTCACAACTGAGGCAAGATGGATAACCTAGAGGGAAGCAACCTACATCAGTACTGGGCAGCCCTCTTGACAGGGGATGTCCCCAGGCTCGGCTGACCTGGTGGTGACAAGGCTCAGCCGTTGCAGGGACTTGAGAAATCCTAGAGCAACCAGTGCCTCTAGAGAAATGTTTTGGGAGAGCTACAGCCTCACATTGCCCCCCTCCATCCCCTCAGTGGTCCTCAGGCCAGTGASCATCCACACTCAACCCTCTCCCGTGAAGCGAGCAACAGGACGTCCAGCCAGCTCCTGTCGCACACGTTAACGTACAGCATTACGTGGCTTCCCCAAAGTCATGAGAAGAGGTCCAGGAGCAGCCATGCAGCTGGGCTACGTCCCTGCCAACTCCAGGGGACGCCAAAGGAGGCACCTACCAGCTTCGTAATCCTTGAYGGTCTCTTCTTGAAAGTCCTTAAATATGTCTGGCCGGAATTTCTTCTCCAGCCCGTAACTGTAGTATCTGAAAAGGCACTCCAGACCGTACCTGGGAACAGAGCAGCACGTGGTGCTCAGACACCGGTGCACACAACACCCGGGCAGAGAGGCTCTTGAGGCAAGAGCCTGCTGCGTACCAGCAGCAGGAGGTGACTAAGGGTGGCCYCAGTCCCACATTCCGAGCAAGGCAGAGATGCTGCCTTTGTTTTGCTGTTAGCCCTGCAAAAGGCCGAATTCTTCTTCCCTCACACCCCTCCCAGGAAAGGCCACTCTACTTCTCCTCTCTTACCTGTATCCCTCCTTCCCGTCCTCCACAGCCAGTTGCTTGAACTCCTCGTACATTTTCTTGTTGAAGTGATCTCGGAGGAAGAAGGACCAGAACCGGAAGAGCGTGTTCATCTCCTGGGACTGACCAATGCCCAGTCGTTTCCGCTCTGTTTCGGGAAGAAGGGATGATTACAAGGCAGATCCTGTCCCAGGGAGCCAGCTCTGCACAGGGGCTCATGTACAGGAGGGCCCTGTGGCACTATGACTACACCCAGTCCCAGTACTGGATGCCCTGAGCCACAGCTTGTGATCGCCACGAACTGTGGGGAAACATCAGCTACCAGCAAGGTTGTCCTGTAGGACCCTGCTTATCTCCATGGGTGTGCTCTGCAGCCGTACCCTGCCCGCCGACACAGCGGAGCACAGACACCCTGCCCCACGCCCCGCAGTGCAGGCAGCCCTACCGTTAAGGCAGCGCCGACGGTACTTATGGTAGACATGTTGCGTGAAGCCGTTCTCCTTGAGCAGCTCGTGTGAAGGATGCTGGAACTTGGGCAGGGACTGCGGGGTGCAGCCGTAGCTTCCGACGGCCGGGGTCCCTTCTGAGGGGCTGGAGCTGAACACGAGAGACTCTTGTCAACCCCCTTYCTTGGCATCACCCAGCTGATAGCGGAGTGGGGTCACGCTCCACCCTACAGCACTAGTCTGTTGGTCCCACCAACTCCCTGTGACTGTCTACTCTGGGTTTGGGACCTGAGCCATGGGGTATCCTCCTAGGAAAGGAACCAATGTTTCCAGCAGAGTCTCATCTTGTTACTCCAAGGCTTCAGACTTTCCTCAGCTCCTTCCAGGAGGGACAAGTTGAGTCCCAGTCCTTTCTGCAGCCACCTAACAGGAGGCCTCCCTCGCAAAACCAGACGCTGCCTTTCCCCTTCCTTCCCACACTCGCTCCCTTTCCCATTTCTAGCTCCTCCGAGATCACGCACAGCCATCTCCAGTACCTGATGGAGGCAGTTCGGGGCCTGTGCTCCCGAGAGTCCATCACCCAGCCCACGTGGCACTCCATTGGGGGGTTCGAACTGTGCCTCGTCTTCCTCTTCCGTGGAGTCTGCAAGACATGGTGCATGTGTCCCCTTTGTCCCCAGGCCCCACTGGGATACCCCTGCTCCCATCCCACACCCCAACCCTGGTCACACCTTGGCATCTATCGTCCTGCCCTCTTTCACCACCGGGTAGAACCGGGGTGTCTGCGTTGGGTCCTTCAGCTGAGGCGTGCGAGGGGTCCGGGGGGTCCTGGCGTTGCGGTAGTTGGGTGATTCTGGTACAGTTGTAGGCAAAGACCGGGCGATAGTTGAAGGCTCAGGGACTCCAAACAACTTGTTAGCCAAAGCGTCTGTAGGTACTGCAGAGAGAAACCCCCCACCTTGGGTCAAGCTAAGCTCCGAGCGCAAGAGCGTCACTACAACCAAGGGACACCCATCTGGCAGATGGGAAGCAGCAGGGGCAGGAATGCAGGGACACATCCCAGCCCTCTGAGACAAGCAGCTTCAAATCCAGCCTGCCCAGACAGCCCAAAGCCTAGCAACAGATCCAAGGACCGAGCTTCCAGGGATTCCACAAGGTATCTGCTTCCCAGTGGCTAACAGCAGTGACAAATCCCCCATCCCCAGGAGAAGGACAGGGCACCAGGCCCCACACGCAGGCAGGCGAGGCCCAGTGGGCAGCTCCCTTCCAGGTACTCTGAGAGGATCCAAAAGAAGAGTCACATCCAGGGAGCTACTAAGTCCACCAAAGTTTCCCCACTCTGCTGGGACACCTCTGCTTTTGGACCTCCTCTTCTGGAACCCCAAAACGTTCAGCTGGGAGAAAAGCACTGCCCTGGGAAAGATAATCCCACACACCAGTGGCCCAAATTCCTTCTCCCCAGCTGCTCCCGAACCTCCAAGGACCTCTCACTAGGAGGAATAGGGACAAATTCAGTCCCACCCGCTCGTGTCCCCCATGTTTTACCTTGCTGGAACCTGGGGGGACCAGGAGGGACTTCCTGGTTTGGATCCACAGGGGGCTCTGGGGTCAGGGTGTCAAACTGCTCCCTGCTGATCATATTCACCTTCTTGAAGTTCTCCACTTCTTGCTGCATTGGAAGAGGAAGACAATGAAGTGACCAGTTACCCTCTTCTGCTCTTATCCCATCAACTCATCGTGACCAACGCTCTGCTTGTGCAAGAGCCACAATGCTGGGCATCAAGTGCAGCCACGAGGCCTCGGTGCCCCAGAAGGGTGCTGTGCTGCGCAGAGGCAGGAAGGGGACATGCAGCGGACAGAAAACCGTGCCCTGCATGGGCCAGATCTGAGCCACTTGCTGCTCCCAAGCTTTCAGGGATCCTACAAGGTAGCTCCACTAACCATCACTTGCTTCTTTCAGGCTTTTATCTGCCTGCATCAGTGCCAATGCAGCAAGGTTCAAGGCAAGCCTGGCCAGGACCCCCCTGCCCCCGCCTCCTTCTTGCATCCCTAGAGCCTCCTCCCTGCATCCTCACCGCCACACCGGCAGTGGGGCACAACGCTCCCAGGTATCTGAAGGACCCATACCCCCAGCACACACTGTCCCTCTGTCACCTGCTTTCCCCACACCCTCAGCTTCTGCCACCTCAAAGAGCAGCACTGCTTCAGCAATGTGCCAGGTACCTGACGTGGGAACACTGGGCCCAGCTGGTAGCTCCAATGGGCCATCTCACCTTGCAGCCAGAATAACTTCAGTTGCTGAACGAGCCTCGGCAAGTCCCTGACCGTGACAGTCACCAAGTTGGGACTCAAATGTTTCAAAGCAGCAGAGCTTTCTATAAAAAGCCCAAGTCTCTGCAAACTGGCAGCAAAGCAGAGAAGAGCACAGGCCAAGAGCAGCCCAGCCATCAATGAACCTGTCCCCAGTAAGTGCAGTCTCCAAGGGACTGTGCCATGGAGCGCTGGGCACTACGGACACTGCAGAGACACCCCGTTCCCTCCATAGATCTGGCACTGCCTGCCAAGACCCTGGCAGACAGCGGAGTAATGGACCCCACGTTCCAGGTCACCTCGTTACCTCGCTTTGTTTACCCGGCTGCAGCCTTATACCACATTACAGAGCAGTGTTTATCCCCACCACAGCAGAGCGTGACACTGGGAGCCAGGAATCCCGAGCCCTACAAGAGGACTAATCTCAGCTTAGCTCCACCCCATGAGTGGGCTGTAACCCCCCGTACTGCTCTTTCCACCCCACACCACCAAGGCAGCCAGGCTGCTGCACACGAAGCTCCCCGTGAGGAGCCCCGCACCCACATGAACTACCTTCCTTGGATCAGCTGCTCTCACCTTGATCTGCGAATACTCTGGCTCAAACTGCTCTGTCCACAGGTCCTGCTCATAGTAATACAGCCCATCGTTGATCACCTTGGCCAGCTCTGAGCTCATTTTAGCCCTGGATGTGTGGTTGCCAGTCCGGTCCCCTCCAGGATGCCGGCGCAGGTAAGGMGGCGTCTGTGTCACGATGAGGATCTTGTTCACGTCCCGATCGTCGATCTCGTAATCCGAATCTTCATCTGACCAGTCGGTGAAGGTGTTCTTGCGGCCATCCATCTGCTCCATCTCCTCATCGAAGAGGAAGTCTAGCTCCTCAGGTTCATCTTGGTCCTTCTGCTTCTGCTGCTGCGGTGTCTTTGACTCCTCTGGTTTCTACAGATAGGGGGGCAAGAATGACACAGGGTAAAGACCAGATAGCGGCACAAGCCTGCTGCTTGGAGACCCAACTATTGCCCCTTGTTTCCTTACCGCAGCGAGAAGCTGCCTATCTGGGGAGAACACCTTATTTACACCGAGAAGTATCTCCAAAGGGGGTCACAGATGGGGCCAGGAGAGACTAGGACATCACTCCCATGACCAACAGACTGTATTTGATCTGAAACCTGCCTACTTATGATTCAAGTCACCCAGACAACTGGGAGACCCCCACCACAACAGCTCCTACGTCATCACCTACCTTGGGCCTGGCTGGGGAGGGCCGAGGTCTCTTCTTCACTTCAATCCACGTCTCTGAATCCAGGTCTGGCAGACTTGCGGACAGGCCCTTGGGCATCGTCTTCAGGTTACTGACCTCCTCCGTTTTGGTGGGGACTGGGCTGGCAGGACGCGGGGAGCCAGGAGCAGACTCTAGAGCCAACAAGAGCCACAAGGTGCTTTAGAGGGAGGGAGGGAACGTGGGGGACTGTGTACTTAAAGCACCTGACCGAAGAGGGAGTTATTTYGGCAGCATGGCACAGCTTCCGGGACTAGCTAGCAGCCAGTGGCCAAGGCTTACCAGCACATTGCCCACAGGTGCCGGAGGGGGGAACCAAAACCCAAACCACACACGCACACAACTGTCCAGTTAAGGCTGTGATGCCGGTGGTGGCCACAGAGCTCTGCAGGTGACAGTATGCCAGACACATAGAGCCCTAAAGCTGTGGTGACTCTGTTGCTCTCTGGGAAACCTTCCCAAGACAGCCTGGAGCCAGTGGGAACAGATCTTCTCCTGCCAAAACGAACTCTTACAACAGCACCAAGAAGATCCTCCACTTGGCCTCTCAGACCCAGCCCTGGGCTCCTGCCAGCCCCCATGGGATGGGATGACAAGAGCAGGGGCTAGCCCATGGAGGACAGCAGACCCTTCCCCAGCACTCAGTTGACAGCTCCATACCTGCTGCCCCATTTGTGCCCAATATCTCCTCACCCATTATGGAAAGGTTGGGTTCACGAGTGTCCTCTGCTCTGCCCAGCAGTGGTAAGAGTATTTCCAGGCACAGCCAACAGACTTCCAGCAGGAATGACCCTCCCTGAATCCCTTCAGCCCCCACAGACTCAGTCTCTTTCATATTTCCCCCTGTACGAGGCAGCAGCACTCTGGGGGTCTGAGGACAGAGCCCATATGAGCTCCCACCACCACGCAGAAAGCAAACGGCAGAGCCCTGCCCTGGGGAACACTCCTGACTCTCAGGGTCTCGCTCCTACTGCAGTACCAACACTGCATCCCACACCTCCCTCCACATTACGCCAGTGCTCACCTGTCTCTTTCTGGAAGCTTTGCCGGGGCACAAACTCAGGGCAGTTGATGAACTGTGAGAAGTCTGTTTGTGTGTAGTCTGCCATAGGAGGACCAGGCAGAGCCCATTTTTCTGGCTGCTCTTTTCTCCTGATCTTCTCATCCACGATTTCCACCACCTTGCTGTCCTTCAGAGCCTGGAACCAAGTGATACCCAGTTAACTTAGGGCCCTGCCTTGGCATGTTGAGTGGCTCAGCCCCAGCCCTTCCTCCCTAGGAGGACCAAGAGGAGGAGAGTGCTAGTCAAGGACAAGGGAAAGCTCCACTTGTATCTCACCCATAGCCCATCTAGAAAATAGGCCTCMGACAGGGGTGGTGAGAAGCAGAACAAAAAGGAAAGTTCATCTTTCCTTGCCCTCACCTTGATGATGAGGCTGATGTCGGTGGTCAGTGCCTGCACCCGGTGGAAGCTGGCGATCAGGGTGATGGGAAGGAAGCCGTCTGAGTCCATCTTGCGACGCAGGAAGAAGTCTCGCTCCAGGTTGTCCACACTGAAGTAATACTCTCTGTATGGACAATATGTCAGTGAGAGGCAGCTCCAAGCCATGTTCTTCTGGGCACCCCCGAGGAAATAATCCCCTGCACACTTCTGCTACTGCAAGGCTGAAGAGAGACAGCCTGGGGAACCCAGACTTGGGGCAAGCTGGTGCTGTAAGCTGCGTGACACAGAGTCAACACACCTCGGCTCTAACCCTACCCACGGGRTTAGCTACGCAGTCTCTAGGGAGGGCATCTGTGAACATCCCACCACCAGCCAACACTCGGAGAAGGAGAAGAGGTGGTGCTTACATCTGTCGCTTGATGTAGTCCTTGAGCAGTTCCTGGTCCACACTGTAGAGCTCGGCGCTGCTGATGTTGTCAAAGTAGTAAGTGATGTTGCTAGCGTACTTCTGGGTGCGGGAGCCATCCGAGCCCTCGAATTTCCGGTACCCATACTGGTAGTCGAAGTGCCCTGTGGGACACCAGTAAGGGTCAGCACAGAGCCCCTGGGATCTGCTAGACAGGCTGTGCTGCCAGATGAGGCCGGACTCCTGCACAAATAGCTCCCTCTGCACGGTTCCTGGGGCCCCCGTGGCAGCCCACAATGGGGCATCACTGACCCACATCCCTCATCTCAGCCTTTGCCGCAGAAGGGATCCCAGAGAAGCCTCAACACACCAAGCTAAAGAGAGGCCAGGAGCACTCTTACCCAGGAGCAACTGGGCAGCCCAAGTGACCCTACACTGAAGCTGTGTCAGGGTTAGCGCAGACACTGCCCTGCCAAATGCCAGTGCAGATGCTCTTCCCCATCCAAGCCAAGACTCTTGCTTGGCTCTCAACACGACATAAAGCCTACATGGAGTATCAGCATCCTTCAACTTCTGCACACAGCAGTACTGCAAGGGGCAGAAGACAGGTGGAAGAGCTTGGCCTAAGTAGCAGAAAAACATTTGCCTTCATTAAAATACTAAGAATTATAACTTGCTTTTATTAAAAGCAGCTCAACTTATCAGCTGGAACGACCTGCCACAATATTTCCCTGTACCCCTACAGCACTCTGCCCTCCCCAGCCCGCTTCGGAGCCCCAAATGTCACACACACACAGAGCCCTGCACACTTTGACACATGCCCTGTCCTCTCCCTACTGTCACAAGACCACACATAGAGTCCTCACCTCCTCTGCCACGGCCCCGGCCCCTGCCACGGCCCCGGCCTCGGCCCCGGAAGGTCCCTCGCACAGCTCCTCCCTCGCTCTTCACGCTGGAGGTTTCRTCGTGGTCCTGCCAGCTGCGCTCATGCTTGTTGTCTGGGTGCCAGCCTGCAGCAGACAGGGAAGGAGAGGCAGGAGGCAGAGTGTTACGGATGAAGGCACCTCCCTGGAGCAAGCCCACTACCCCCAGAGCCCTCTGAACACAGGAAGAATCCCCACTGCCCCATGCCATGCGTGGGCATCGGGGCTCGCTCTGCCCCACAGCCAGGGGGCAGGGAGAGCGGGTCCCCAGCCCGAGCCCCCACCTTTCAGCTCGCTGCGGTTGTTGGAGGGGTGCCTGTGCTGCTCGTTTTGCCGGTTGTTCCGAGAGGCCGTTTTGTCCCTAGGCACCTCTGACTTCATGTCTATTTGCAAAGGGACCCACTTGTGTTTGTTGCCTGCAAAAGGACAGGGTTTGGGTGTGACACAGGTTCAGAGAGCATCTGCTTCCTCTCCCGCAGCCCCCTCTTGCCACACAACCCCCATACATGGAGGAGAGAAAGCAGGGGGCCTTTTGGACTGACCCTGTCCTCAGACATCCCTCCAAGCCTCACTGGATGCAGAAAGGCTCCAACCGGGACTCTCGGGCATGGAGGGACATGACACAAAACTTCCTTGTTGCTTCACAGCACTTGTCCTTCCTCTGGCCCTTTCTGCCTGCCGGGGTTCAGGCCAGACAGAGCCCACGTGTCAACCACGGCTGATGCAACCCACAGCCAGCGGCTTTTCTGTGCCACCATGGAGCGCATGTGAGAGGGCAGACTACTGCCATGTTCCCCAGACAGACACACGGATGCCCCTATTGGGCCCTGCTCCACCTGCACCCACCAAAACGACACCTTTGTCCCATTGAAGCCTGCAAACACCTTTTCACTGCAGCTGTCCCTGCATTAGGACCATGTCCCGCAGCAAGGCCCCCAGGGAAAGGGGTGGATGCTACCACCTGGCTGTGGGTCGCAGAGGGGGAGACAGGCTGAGCCCGGGGTACTGTCCCTGCAAGGTCCTGCCTTACCTTTCTTCTTCTGGGCTGACTTCTGGTTGTCATCGTCACCATTCTTCTCCTCCCCGGACTCATCTGATTTGGTTTTCAGGCTCTCTTTGCCGTCACTCCCATCCCCTTTCTCCTGCTCTTTCATGTCTTTCTTGATAGGCAGTTTCCGCAGGGATGGTGCTTTGTGTGGCTGCTGGAGACACACCAGTGCAAGAAAGATGTGAGAGGTGGGAGAAATGAAGAGCTGGAGGCAGACCCCAGCTGTCCCAGCAGGAGCAGGAACAGGAGGACCCTGCCCTAGGCTCGGAGCATCCCTGCTCCGTGCCTCCCAAAGCTGTCCTGTTCCTGGGGAAGGGCTTATGTCTGAGCAGGGCAAGGGGCTCTACAGATGCTGGGAAGTACTTGCGCTGAGACACAAGCCCCAGGCACAGAAGCTACCAAGATGTACTGTCAGGGAAGCTTGGTGCTCCTGGATGCGGGTGTCCTACAAGAGACCAGACTGCCCCAACGGCAAAAGGGTGAGTGACCCTCATGCCCTGACAGACAGCCAGGAGCTAGCAAAGCAGCATTCAAAACCAGAAAGGTTTCAACAGCACCCACATCTGTAGCAGGAAAGGAAGGCCATGCCCCTTGGGCACGCTAGCCCGTTCTCGCACGTGTTTTCGGTTTCTCCCGTGGAAGTCTTGGCTTTTGCCCAGGCCCTTTCTTGCACTGAGCAGCCCTGAGGAGAGTGGGTCTGGGAGCTGCCCTACCTGCTTCACCCAGCCCAGGGGTTTAGACTGGGCTCCAGGCTCCCAGAATAGTACTGACGGAGGGAGCCCAATGCRCAGGGYGGCCCTAAAAGGAAATCCCCTGCAYGCTATTCCTGGCTGCCTCCACACTGACACTCAGGACCCCAAATGGCCTGGCTCAGCCAGCGCTCCCAGCACCGCAGAGGGACAGGGAGGTCTGCAAGGGCCTTACCTGCTCACTGGAGCAATTTTGTGTTCTCACCTGGACGCTCTTGTGGGCTATTTCTCCAGGTGTTGGCCAATTTGTGGCATCACCGAAGTCGCCAACCTTGTATCCAAAAAGAAAAGTCTCATCAGCACACAAGCTGTGGGTGCCGCTCCCTGCATCAGCAGCCAGAAACCCTTCCACCCACCGCTGTCCTGGAGATGGCTGTCCCCGAGAGGTTTGGGGGTGACACCCAAGCTGCATATACACAGCCYGTCTCCCCACCCAAGCAGGGCCCCCAAATTATTCCCAAATAACTGCAGACAAATTTATGTCTATCAGGGATTGTAACGAGGCTGCCACCAGCCATGTAAGCTACCAGCCTCCCAGCTGACACCAAACTTTTTGCCCTGGCAGCAGCATTTGGCACCAAGCCACCCAAGGTAACTCACTCATCATAGGCACTGTCCCTTGGACAGGGAAAGCACACAGCTTTCAGCATCCTAAATCCACTTGAAGCAATCACATCCCATTAAAGAAGCTGCTTCCACCTAGCGGCAGGTTACAGCCAGGCACAGCTTCACTTAAGTGCCCAACTGCAACCAAGTGCTGGCAACAACAAAGCAAAGAGATCATGTAGTAGAATTGGGCAATTCTACCATCATTTCTACCTCTTCCAGGTTTCAGAGAGGATCTGCAGGACAGAGAGGAAAGAACCCAAAAAGCTGCCCAGGTACCCGATGAATCGTGGCTGGGCACCAAGTTTAAGATTATCTGGGCAAAGAAACTCCTCCTTGCCCCTGGGGGGTTATTATTTCTAAATTAATTTGGAGTCACCGAGTCCCCCATGATATCATGTCTCTACATTCAGGTGCCATGCTCCTCTCCCCAGGAGGCAGGTTTCCTGGGAAAACCACCTCCAGTTCAGGGCCATGCCTGTTTCACAGACAGGAGCACCTTCCATCCCCAGGGTCCTCCTCTCCCTGAGATGGAACAGATAAGGAAAGTCATATCAAGTTTCAGATGCGTCTTCACTGGCTGCTGGGAGCCAACACCAACAGCCCATGTCCCTAAGCTGTGCCCCAGCTGCATGCAACATCCTCAGAAGCAACTGTCCCTCCATCACATGTTGATCCCCTAGAACAGATTGCCCTAGTTCCTCCAAAGGAGTCTCCTCTTTGTTTGAAATCAATAACTCTGGCTCTCCATGTGCCGGTAMAGAACAGATTGCACAGGGAAGGAATGACCTGCGGATACAGTGCTCTATCACAAAACCACCCTTGTCTGCACTGCAAAGCAGGGCACTGGCTAAGCCCACAAGGGACTTGGAGTGTCCTTGGGGTGGGGGGAGAGGCTTTCCACATCCAGCACTGCGCTCCAAGTGTCTCCCTGCAAGAGGGGAGATGAGAAGGTCTTCCCTAGCCTAGCTGGGCAGAAAACCAGTCCAGGCAGCATGCAAGACCACTAAAACACTGAAGAAGAGATGGAGAATCAGGATGTTCCTCTCCATTCTCTTGGAAGTGGCCAGGCCAGCACGTCAACCCCTCCACAACCAGGCTTGCGAAGGAAGCGGTCTGCTCACCAGACCCTCAAGATGCTTAATGCAGTGCTGACAACTGCACCAGAAGCTGAAGGCCAGTGAGGGGGTGGCAGGCACAGCCTTACCTTGCTTCCTTTCCGCTGTCTTGGGTTGGCAGCCCTCACCACTTTCGCAGGAGTTGTATGTTCTGCAAGAGAAGGAGAACAAAACTTAAAACACAGCTGAGGGTTGTGGAAGTGTTAGCTCTGGAGGGAAGCGGGTGGGAAGCAAGCCAGCTCCCCCTTCAGCAAAGGACGGATAAGAGGAAAAGATGAGCAGAAAACAGAGCCAGCTTCTGATCTAGTTCTCCAGCCCCATCAAGATCAGAAGACTCCTGATCAATCCAGGTGGCCAAGAAATGGACCTTTAACCCCATSCTGCCGCAGACAGGCACTCCCTGACTTAGCTCAGCCCTCCCCGCTTGGCCTCGCCAGCCAGGGAGGAGGGGTGGCGAGGAGTTCAGCTCGCTCTGTAAAGCGAGAACTTGATCTGCTGTTATGCACAGCAAAACAAACATGCCCTTGAACAGGCAAGGCCCATCACTGCACCAATGTGGCTGGCCCTCCCCAGGGAGAAGAGGAGGGCTCTGACGGAGGAATGCACAAGCCTGCAGCACACAGGCACTGCTCGCCTCCTGCTTTGATCTCCAGTGCATCCCAGCACAGGGCGGCAAGTTCCAAGAGGGAACGTACAGAGACAAGGAGCCAGTTCTGGGAAGCGCCTAAATCCTGCTACAGCCAAAAGTATTTAGACACTTGAGTGCCTCTGGGGTGTTTTAAGGTATCAGAGTGCAACTGCTGGGGTTCACACCACCATGGACTTCACACAAGACCTGCAGCAAGTCCAGACCTCAGCCCCACCATGACCTGTCTCGGCTCCTGCTTACACACCACCTCCTTACAAGCAGAGAAAGAAATTCAACTTGTTTTCTCCGTCCCAGGTTTGGCTGCAAGGTCTCTGGATCAGGAGCAGGCTCATACGGAGCAGCACRCCGCTGCCTAACCCAAACCAGCCCCATAAGAACCATGTACGAGGGTCTCCTMCACAACAGCGGTGCTCCGCAGGGAGAGGAGAGCCCGCCAGCCCCTGCCTCGAGGGGCAGCCAGTGCCAGGTGCCGCACACCCACCAGGAGTGAGCATTTCTACTGACCCGCTGGCTTTGTTTCAAAGAAAAGCACCTCAGACTAGGGTGGGGGGTGAAGAGCCCCAAGGAATGGTAGAGGCTATCTGGGGATGCCCCGGGAAACACCCTGAATAGCCTACCCAGCTCCACTCAAAGCTGGCTTTGATCTCCTGCGTGAGGCAGGACAACTTTGCCTACATGATCAAAACCAGTCCCCTTCCTAGCCTCGAAAACTGTGATTCATCCTGCTGGCCCAGCCTTACTCAGAGCTGGAGGCTTTGAAGTGTCATTAAGGCAGAGTCAGACATGGCACGACGGAGCAACGTGCGCTCCCCTTCCTCTGCTCCCTTCTCTAAGGTTTCTGTGTGGGGATTTCACCCCTGGGAGAGCCCAAGCTTTAAGCTAGATCCCCAAATCCTCCCCTTTCCCCTCAGGACCTCCCCAGCCCACGAGTAGTGGCAGTCCCACATGTCCCTCATTTATTCCGCATRCACCTCATTGAGAATCCCGGTTCCATGGCACAAAGCTTGCCACAAGGCTTTTAAACTTTCCTGCTAGTGTAGAAAGAACAAGCGCTTTCAAAACAGCCCCTAAAATCCTCCACTCAACGCCCACAGATGTCACCAACCAAATATAGCTTCAAAAGGCATCAAGCGCTACAGCACAAACCTCCAGCCAGCCCGGGGTTTTCCACAGGTACGGGGTGCCCCTGCCTGCTCCGACAGCACTGACATGCCCGGCACCGTGGAAAAAAATAACCGAACTTGCTCTGCAGCCTGATTAGGCACCGATTTCTCTGGCTGGGGGAGAGCAGGGCTCCCTCTCTCACTGTGAGCATCTCGGGCGGGTGCCTGCTCCCACTGCACTGCAGCCCCAGGGCCTGCGGCAATGGCATCCAGCCCTTTCCTCCAGCTGCTTCAGCCCAGGAGCCTCACGGCCATAGATGTTCTTGTGCTTTTTTGGGGACCAGTCAAAGAGAGGGCTCCTCACAACCTCTAGTGAAAGAGGACGCGGGGCACAGGCTGCAGGGGTGGGTGCCACGGACTCCCATCATCTTTGCGAGGGAGGGAGGAGATTGTTTGAAACAAGTTCTGCTGCTTTCCTTATCTACAAGATAGGAACAGGCATCCCTTATCTAGCTGAGGTGCTGAGAAGACTAATTAGCATTTGCAGAGCACTGCGGAAATCAAAACACAAAGCAAAGCAAAGCTGCAGCCTGGCAGGGAGGCTGCTCCAGGGAGCGCAGCCAGGCCAGCGTGCGGCAGGGGCTGCAGGCAGCTCTCGCCAACATGGATGGAGTAGAGTTCTGCAAGTCACGGTGGAGACTGCTCAGACCAAGGCAAGAGACCGAGGGGGTGCGACTGTGCTGGTGGATAGACAGACAGACATACCACTTGCAGAGCCAAGAGCCATGGTGAGCAGAAGCTGCGCATGCCTGGCACCCTCCAGGGCACGCCAGCCTAACCAAGGGCTCAGCAAAGACATTGGAGACTTATTTTGGCTTGCTCAGGGAGTGGGAACTCTCCACCTTCCCTTACCAATCTAAGGCTAGAGGTGGATGGAGATGGGCAACACATACTGAGCTGTGTTTGTAACTTCAGTATAGTGCCATCAATCCCTGTATCCACAGAATAAAGAAAAGACACYTTGGTGTGAGTGCAGCAAAGAGTATCCTGCTCCTTGTACCTTTCTGACCTACCATTATTGCTCCAACCCATCAGCGGTTCTGTACTCAAGCTCCTGGATAACAAACCCAAAACTCCTCTTCATGTTCCCTTGTAGAGACTCTAGCAAACCCAAGTGTTTAAAAAAAAAAAACAAAAAAAAAACAAAAAAAAACAAACCCACCCCAACCCACCCAAAACACATTTAGGGTAATCCAGGTGCTCAGGCTTCAGAAGAAAACCTTCCTACAAGGACAGCAACACACCTTCTGGTACACAGCTGAAAAGACCCCCCTGCCAAACCCCACTGCAGGAAAACCCCACAGCCCTTTGTCACTGCATCAACCCCCCCCATGGGAGCTCAGGACAAGCAGTGCCACCGAGGGACACTACATACTGCCCTGGTTCATAGTCAAGCCCTTAAAAGCTGCTGACAGATGCCTCAGATCTCCCGGCACTTCACAAACCTCCTTTTGCATTTATTTGGTGGCAGTAAGTAATTTTCAGTTGCACTAGCACCGCCTGACACTCCCCACTCCCACCCCCCAAAAAGCAGGGCCCCCTCCACGCGAGGGGACAGACAAAACAGCTGCAGCGGGAGCCAGGGCTTTAGTGGTGTGAGACTGGCAAGGGAACAGCAGGCAGGGAAGGAAGAAGCAGCTTTGCCTGCGGCCACAGAGCAGATGCTGGCACAGCCAGGAACAGAAAAGCAGGTCTCGAGTTTTGATCTGCTGCCTGCAGCCAGAACCAGATCATTTGCCCATGAGGTCGCTCAGCCAAGAGGAGGTTATTTCTTAACAAACKAGGGGACAAGGCACAGGTGGGAGCACCATGGCCCCGATGCCAGTATTGCAAACCCCTCCCATGGCCAAGGCACAGCCAAAGCATTCACTGGCTTTTGATGCTCGCTCCCCAACACACCTGGCAAGCACCAAGAAGGGCAAGGCTGTGCAGACACCTTGTGCTTTCCTTCCAGCCCATGGCTGGCTGCAGCATAGCAGCCCTCGAGGTGGGAAGCTCACAGGGGCATCCAGGTGAGCAAACACCTCGTACCTGGAAGGAGAAAAGCCATTGCACAAGGACCAGACAGCCAGGGCAACAGCAGCTCCACAGTTAATGTACCACCACCACCCCCCCCCCCCGAAGAGGAACACRTGCCGTAAGACCACTGTGCTCAGCCTTGGAGACATATTAACTACCTTACCTGGGGAAATCAAACCCAATGACCTGGTTCCCTGCCTTTTCTTATATCCAGTGCAGCTTGTAAYGGATTTTCAGAGAAGGAGAAAGAAGAGGTGGAATAAATCTGCAGGGCTGGGAAGAGACCTGGTGTTACACAGCAGAAATACCTGCACCTCTAGCCAGAAAGCTATGGTGCCTGCTCCTGGCGTTATCATTCATGTGCAATGTGGACACGGGCTCAGAGTACCCCAGCACCAGCTGGGACAGCCTCAGAGGGCAGCCCAGGCTCCCAGCAGGAATGCAGTCTCCTCAGCTCCGGCACRCGCTCCGTCCCTGACACAGCACACCCCTCCTTCCCTGACAGCCCAGTCAACAGAAAGGAGCCGGCCTGCCCCCAAGCYGCTCCAGCCCACAGGCTGGCACCTAGGAGAAACTGCTGATGAAKGCGGTTTTGAAGCCAAGAGCCCGGACTTTGTGCTGGAGAGGCTGAAGCAGGGGCGCATGCTCTGTGTCGCAGGTCCTGYTGGGGCTGGAAGAGCCGAACTGGTATCCCCAGCTTCCCCGGAGCCCTGGCAGGAGCCCAAGAGCACCACGCAGGACAGCCGGCCACGCACCCACTGTCCAGTGGGATCCACTTCACCACTCGACACACTCCAAGTGATCCTCCTTCCTCCCCGGACTCTGTGGGATGGTTCTGGAGCACGTGAGGACCGCAGCCTACAGCCAGTGCTAGGGGACAGCTGCGCCAGCAATGCTTCTTCGAGGTCTCCAGGTGAGGAAGAGCAAGTGCAGCTCGGGCAAAGGCAAGCTGAGCCCTGAGCAGGCTGGGGGTCTGGGCAGGTTGCAAGTGAGAGGGGGAATAGTGCCCCTGTCAAAATGACATGGCAAGGAAAAGGTACTGCATTAACCTCCTGAGAAACAAAGGACACCCGGSTATGACAACTTCTGAGAATAGTRAAGATAGGAACCATTAGACAGCTTMCACCTAAGAGGACTACTACTCATTCACACTATTTGTACATACAYGGTCATTGTCCAGGCACTGAAAATCAGCCCAGGGATTAGCCATTTCCCCCAGAGGTAGGAGGTAGCTAGCTCCTTCAGAGCCTTTACAGGAGGGCAAGAGAGTCCCTCCTGGGGTATGATGCACAGGACAGACATGGTGGGACAGCACTGACCTGCAAGGCAATTCCTGTAAGAAAGAGGGACCCAGCAGGCAGCCAGCCACAGCCAAGCCTGCCAGGACCCTGCTGTGGCTGCAAGAATCTCCTTGCTGGTCCCAAAGGAGACCTTCAGAGCCAACTGAGAACAACTGCGTGAAGGTGTGTCCCCACCTTGCCAATGTGGGAAACTCAGGGCACCAACCCTGCCTCTGTCCTTCCTCCAGGTCTCAAGCAAGCTCTCCCAGGGCAGCTTGATCCACASAGCAGCAGGGGCAAGACATTGATTCAGAGGCTCTCCCCTGTGGCACCCACCACTGCCCATGCACTCAAACTCCACAGYTTGGAGTCTGAGCCTGACTGGGCCATCAGAGGACACAGCTGATAAGGTTCATGCCCACCAACACCACACCTTTGCCAGATCAGTCCTGCAGGCCAGATGCGACCCAAACAGACAACAGCCTTCCCCCTCCMACCAGCAGCCTGCCAGCTGCGGACAGTGCTGAAGGTTTTTCTTGTTGAGAGCCCGTCCCACTGAAAGCCCCTCTGAAATTACAGGCAGAGAAAGCCCTGAGGGACAGGCAAGGCTTTCTGCCCACCAYCCAGGGTTGCTGCACCCATTTCTTCATCAGCAAGACAGCAGTGGTGGGCAACACATCCTTACTGTAATAGGGCTGAGAAGCACGGGCAGACAGGAACGCTCAGAACAGGGGAGCAGAGGGGACCTTGGTCTCCCCAGGGAGGGATTTGGTAGCACCCCTCTGTGCAGAGAGGTGCAGATACCTCCAGAGACCAAGTAGTAGCTTCCACCTCTGCCTGCCTCCCAAGAAGCTGCTCCCAGCACTGGCCTCAGCCAYGCATCCAAGCTAATGCCTGACTGAGATGGGAAACACTTGCCTCCACAGCTCCACGCAAAAGCAGAAAAGCCCGGGATTTATAGCACTGACTGCTTGGCACRCTCATGTTTTGCTGAAGACATCGTAAGGTACACAAAACCAGAAARGGTCAGGGCAAACTGGGCATGCAGATTGCACCTCCTCTAGGTTTGCAACATTTTACGGCTCAACCTCCCACCAAATCATGGTTGTAGCTGGAGGTGCGTGCATGGAGGGGGAAGTCAAGGGAGCGCTGGGATGGAGCTCTCCAACAGCTTTAAATGAGACGCTATCACAAGGACATCTTCCAGCATAATGCATTCGGTGGCTCCACAACAGGGGCTCCCACCCACTCCTGGGGACTGCGGAGAACCACAGTTGGCCCCACCACTTGCAGCACATGGTCTCACGGCTCCCAGCTGGCAGCACAGCAACTGGCCTTGTCTACAAAGGTAGGAGGAATATTTGCAACACCTCTGGAATACCAGAAGTTTCTTACACGTGCAAGAAAAACTGCTATAGAATGGGCATGGTCGGGACCAAGCAGAAGACCAGATCCTTAAGCTGCATGGCTGAGCAGGATTCGGGCTTGTAAAGCATGTGGGAAGCCTGTTCAGCAGGAGCAAGAGACAAGCTGCAGGCACCATGGCTCAAAGCCTACCAAGCAATTTTCTGCAGCTCCTCGGCAAACAGCTCCACCTTACAAGCCCTACTGTAACAGCAAAGGAAGCAGGAAGCTGCCCACACTTCTCTGCAATGTAAGCTCTGCAACTGCTGCAAAGATCACTTGCTAAAAATAACTTCAAAAAGGGCATCTGACAGCTCCGCAGAGAGCATGAGAACACTCCCACCTGGGTGTCCTAGGCAGGCTCCAAGAGCTCA
Organism: Oceanodroma leucorhoa; assembly: GCA_030449065.1. Classification (NCBI taxonomy): domain Eukaryota; kingdom Metazoa; phylum Chordata; class Aves; order Procellariiformes; genus Oceanodroma; species Oceanodroma leucorhoa. Next base: position 1,758,137 of record JASVER010000154.1, on the reverse strand, counting down.
AGAGCTTGCCCTGGAAAAGTGCAAGGAGAGAGGCCAGGTGTACAGGCAGGTTCAATACAGCGTGCCGCGGCAGCACCGTCACAGGCTGGGAGTGTGGGCACCTGAGTTAYATTCCCAGCTCTGCAAGCCCTCACATCCCTCGGCTGATACTCCCAAGCCTGCCCTGGAGCAGGGGGAGATAAAGCAGCTCAAGACACTTGCAGAGCCTGTCTCTCTGCTGACAGCACCCTACGGGCAGCGCAGACCTCCACAGAGACCTTCCGAGCAAGCAGGGGCACCAGATATAACACAGCCCTGGTCACAGGGAGCTGACAAACAGTATTGCTTTTTAAGTGTACTTAACTGTTACAAGCTCTGCACACACAAGTTATCTGCAGGGTCTGACTTTTATTTGCAGGGCAGATGAGAGGCAGGAAGGGTCTGGACTTACCAAAGATGCTTAATCCTCCTCCCCATAGCCTCCCAGTCCAAGACAAAAACGCTTAAACTTGTGGCCAAGCTACACTCCRTAAGGAGCGGGTTAAGAAACACCGATGGGCATTTCTAACATTAACAGCAACAGCGAGGACACCGTGGATCCTTCCTGGCACAGATGGCTACTATTAAAGGTAGCAAATGAACTCTCTCAAGGGTGAGTGACATCTTTCCACCACCTTTTCAAGCAACGCTCTTCCCTGAAGAGGATTTCTAGGAAACTTTTGACACATGATCCACACTTAATGCACTGAACTGATCCCAGAGATGCCAGGCTCAAGCAGAACAAGACAGCACAGGAACCCCCTGTTTTTTAAGGAAAACCAAGCCCAAAGCTAAGGGGTCTCTGCTAGGAAAGCAGGTGGTTCCCAGWCCCCAGGAAGCATCGCACCGGGGACACAGCCAAGGTCACCCGGCTGACCGGACTCCAGAAACTGTCAAAACCAGGGAGCTGGGCTGGCTCAGGCCCCCCCAGTTGCTGAGCCACCCGGCTCTCCCTGAGCAGGGCGACAGGCACTCATCACCCCGCCATCCCTGCGGGAGAGGCTCCTCCGGCACTAGTGCCTGACCCAGCTTGTCTGGTGCAGACAAGTCTCCAGCCGGCAGAGCCTTTAGCCAGCAATTCCTCTGCCATCACAGAAAAGAGAAAAGCCTCTGAGGACATCTGCAAACACTCTCCATCAGGTTAAACGGTTCAGGGAGAGGGGCTGGAAAAGCCGGCAGGGCTCCCAGGCAAACACCATGTCAGTCCGTCACGGGCAGGCTGGGGCCCCTGAGAAAAGGCACGAGTTGATGCAGCTCAGGGCAGCGAGGCGCAGCAAGGACACCTCAGCGCTGGGAGAGGAGGGCGCCCAAGGCAGGGCTGCAGGGGCCCGGGGGCATGCAGGCAGGCCAAATCGTGGAGGAGCTGGAGGGTTAGGCTCTCCTCCAAGCCAGCTTGGAGACCAGCTGATAGTTCATGACCTAAAAAATCAGTGGGGGGGGAGAGGGAGGAGTGACATGAGCAGGAACTACAGGAGAGCAAGGACAGACACACAAGGCATGGCAGGACTTGCAACTCCTTATAAAACACAGCAAAAAACCCCCCAACCCACTCACCTTTGGGGGCAACTGATTTGCAAATTAAATGGGGGTGTCCACCTTCCAGGAGGAACCGGGAGCAGGAGCAGTTTCCTCTGCTCCTGCTTACCTCTGCTGCACCGCTCTGCCTGTTCTGCCAGGCTCTAATGAAAAGCTAGTTAACAGTTAATTATTACCCATTCAGACACACGATCCCCTACTCCGAGCGACTGCCGGCTGGGAGGGATAAGACAGTCACGTGATGCAAAAATCCCGGCCTTATGAAAGCACGGGCAACTATATTTAGTCGGAAAAACGATGACCTAGCGAGCCCGCCCCTCCCTGGCCCCCGCTTTGAGGACCCGACCTGCCACGTCCGGAGATCCTACCTCCAACGCTACCCGGGAAGTCCCTCATCCAGCCAGGAGCTGTAACACCAAGATGGGGACGCCCAGCACAGGAGCGAGCCCACGTGCATGGGCTTTCCCAGGGGGGCCAGACCAGTGCGCAGTTCAGGCTGGGGGGACCTTCCCTCCCCATCCTCRGCGCTGTGCAGCAGGTCACCTTGTCAGCGTTGAAAGCTGATAAGCACCAAGAGCAACAAACAGGGCTCAGCCCAAGGTCCTGGACCTTATCTTGAAAACAGGAGGCATACTGGGAACCTGACCAGTGTGACCAGTGCAGCGGTGGCATTCAGCAGCAATGCTCCAGCTGCCGGCCTCTGCATGCCCGGGGCTGGCGATGCTCAGAGCTGGCAACGGGAGATTGCCTCGCCTGGATCAGCCTTCCCCTCTCTCTCTGCAGGGCGGCTAGGCGAACGAGACAGACACGGCCACGCTGAGAATGGAGAGGGAGCAAAGGCAGCCATGTGGCGGTCACACACACGTGTCACCACCGCAGAGAGAAGGTCCCAGAAAAAAAGGTGTGCAGCAACAAAAGCCAAGAGCATCACCCGCTCCTCCTCTCACCGCAGTGGAAGAGCTTCAAAGGGGAGGAGAAAAGGAAGAAAAAAAAAAAAAAAAAGCAAAGCCTGAGGACCAGACACCATTAATCTCTTGTCATCAGCAGAGGGGTGCTCTCTGCCCGCATCCCGCTACAGCCGATGAGACAGCACCACCAGCAGTGCCCGTAGCACGAGAAGAAGAGGTCACCGCATCACTGCCGAACCCAGGGCATCACACTGATGCGATCTCTTTAATGGCCGTCAGCCTCTTCTGCAGCTACATCTGGGGACTTGGAAGCTGACAAAACCCTTCCTGAGAAGCATCTGGTCCGTCTCACTGTAAATATTTAACAACGAAGAGACAGAAATTGAGAGCCAAGCGCCTGCCGTGAGACCCTCCAGCTCCACGCATTCGCATTGTCTAGGAGGGGACTGCATCGCTCCCACTGCCCGTGCCAGCAGAGGGGGGCGAGGGGTTGTACAAGGCAAAGGTGCAAACTGCACAAAACATGCCTCTGGAAAAACTATCATCTCAAAGAAGAGGGCCAGAGACTGGGTTTCTAGAAAGAAGACCATGAGGTAATTTAAATAACATCATTCTTAGTTCCTCCCTGCTGTGATTCCTGTACCCTACTTTGGCTACTTCTGCAGAAGGATCTCTGCAGAACCAGCATGTCTCCTATGCAGTGGCCACTTGCAAAGTGACCACTAGACCTTGCCCTCAAAGCCTGCACCAGATCAGCTGCAAACCTGCCTCCCTGACTGCATATACCAAAAGGAGACAGAGCAGCAGCTCAGCTTACGAGACCAAGGAAGACAAAGCCACCACCAGGCAGAAATCCAGCCCCGTCTCTTGGGGCGGGGGAAAGCAGTAGCGGGGGAAAGTAGTAGGACCAGGTGCAGCAAACATTCCCAGGAGTTTAGGGAGGCCAGACCTAGGTAACCCACTAAGCAGGATGTCTCCAGAAGTGAGCTGAAGAAATCCTACAGTCCCGTAACCACCTGGATTAAACTAAGCATGGGTATGGGGGCTTCCTCCCGTTGGCGAACCCAGAGCATTAAAACCATGATAACAACAAATTGCCAAATATCCTTGCAATCTTTGAGAGCAGGCAGAAAGGCTCCTTTTTTGCTGCTTAGGTATTACTGTACCTCAGCCAAGCTGATTTCAGGGCATGCTCTCCAAGCACAAGAAACAGCATTCTCACTTATGCCCCCCAGGTTAAGACAGATGCAGTGAAATTCAAGATTTTTATAGGTAACTTTGATACAACAAATGCTGCCAACTTCCTTCCTGGGTGCACAATCACGTGGATCCTGCTGCATAAGCCACTCTCTCCAATCCAGGTAATTCCAGTGCTACAGGTGGCTGCGTCCCCTATCTCAATACACAGCATAAAAGAACAAAACCACCCTAATCAGAGGGAGCCTTCCCAAAGGAGTCGGGAATACCCAGCTACAAAAGAATGCAACACAGCACTTTCTCTCCTAATTTAAAGATCCATCTCCCCTCCTTTTCTTTATAAAGGATTAAAAACCGCTTACTTGCAGTGGGAGCATCATGCACATCTCTTTACCAAAAACTTCAGTGTTTAATTCATTTATAACTCAAGAAAGATATCTCAGCCACTCACTGCTGACAATTCTCCAAAATGATCAGCTCAGGGTGCAGCAGAAGATTATAAATCAGGAGTAGCGAGACCAAGACAGAGCATCACTTGCTACTCTGTTGAACACCAGCGCACCCACAACTGCACCCTGCAGTCAGCTCTGGTCTCTGCATTTCAACAAGGGCACAGCAGTGTTACAGATATACMGAGAAAAGCAATTAAATTGCCCAGAGGCAGCCCTTTAAGAGGTGAGACTAAACAGGCTGGGATCCCCCACCGCTGAGGAGGACTGGCTGCCGTGTACCACTCCAGGAGGGCACCTCCTGACCACCTGGAACCAGGAACAGCACACAAAGCTAGCAGATCTGTTTAAAGCAAGCGAAAGTATTTCCTTAAATAGCAGGCAGCAAACTTCACCACCCCATGTGGCAACAAGTCCCGGGATGTGGACAGCATCAGCAGCCTTGCAGAGGGTTTAGATGTTTGTGGCCAACATGCCCATAGAGGTCTGAGAGGAGGGCTGTGAGAGCACATCTCCACCAACAGCAGAAGCGGGGAGTATGACAGTCCGTCCCTCTGCTCTGCCACCACGCTGCCAAGCCCAGCACCGCATCTCTCAAGGGTGTTGAAATCTCTCCACTTTCCACCTGAACTCCACATCACAAGGTTTGAAGTGGCTTCTTCTGAAAAGCACCCTACAGCTGCCGAATCCTAGTCGCTGGGTGCGGGAGAGGAGAGGACCAAGGTGCTGTGCTAGACAAAAGGCAAGTCAGTCACCTCTCTCCGAGAACAGCTTTATTTCCAAACGCTGTTAGGTAACCGGGACGCAAACACTGCTGCCCTTCCACCTCCATAGCGCTTGCACGTGACACCAGGCTGAGGGCAGAACGCCTCCAGCATCCATACGCTAACAAGCAGGAACATGCTTTGGGGCACGCTACAGCTGCTGTGCCTACAAAATGGCCGATTTTTGGCTCAGGCTCCCCACCCATTCAAGTCCCAACTCTGTTACCGCAACTCAGCATCCTCCGTCACTATGCTAACCGCTTCCTCGGACGGAGGAACAACGGACTTCTCACCAAGGGGGGAAACCAGCCACACAGACCCACCTGGCCTTACAAGACTAACCTTAAAAAATAGGCACTGACATAGATATGGGAGTCCTGGTGATTTGCAGTAACAGACTTGATCAAATTAACTTGTTAAACAACCTCAGCAATGAAAGGGAGGTGAGGGAGTCAAACCCAACAGCCTCAGGAGTGCACAACTCCTCTGACGCTAGAAGCAGGTACGTTCCAGGCAAGACTGCTGCCCCCCGCCAGCGGTGCTACCCTGCCTTCGCCTGCTGCGTTCACACTTCACTGTGTTTTGAGATATCAGGGCTTCCAGATAAGCTTAGTGCACGGGAAGCAAAAGCACAGCACCAGCTTTAAGGCTTTTCTGGAGAAGGCATGAGAAAGGACTGTTCAGTGTCCAGTGCAGCTACCATGAAGAGGAATCCTGTTTAAGCTTTTACTTATCTCCTTAAAAATATAAAACCTGTAAAAAACCCCCAAGCTCTGTAGGTAATGTTTTCTGCAACACTATTGACATGTAACACGCACTTACTGAAACGCTATCATCTGCTGCAGACACACACTCATGCCCCACCCTGGAGGCAGCTGCGAAGGTCCCCAACCAGCTGCAGAACGGAGTTCAACCAWCCAAAGGACATCTCCAAGCCTGCAGCACAGGCAGACAAAACCCAACACCCAATGAAGGCAGATCTTCAGCAGGGTGGAGAAAAGCCTCTTACGAACTCAACACATGGGAATATACCTTTGCACCTTCAAAACCAGTTTTAATATTTCACTCTCACACATGTTCTGAAAGCAAGAAAATCATGAAAGACTTACAAATGGGTTGGGTTACTACTTGGGTTACTTCTCCAACACCTATAGAGGCATCTTCTGCAATGCTCCAGTAGATCTAGTTATGTACCACGGCCTCGTTAGCTGGCTAGAGCTGTGGAAACACATGCACAACTTCCAGCCGTCTGTTCAGTTCATGAAGTCAAATTAGGCTGTCTCCAATGTTAGACCAGACCGCTGTCTGGTGAGTTATTTTTACTGAAATCAGCTTTATGACAATGGAGCTGAGTTCCATACTTCCAAATCCTGATCACGCAATGCCTCCACAATCAGCAGCAATTTATCCTCATGCTATTGCGTGAACTGGGGAAACGTGATCCCATGCAAAGCCAAAGATGCAGGTAGGAGGTGGACATAGTGACATGTCCGAGGTTGCACAAGGCCAAGCCAGGCACTGACCCCCATTCCCAGTGCCTTTGCTAGGGGACATCTCCACAAGGCACTACAGCTCTGAAACAGGATCTTACTGACTGGTCTTGGTATCACCGGGTAAAACATAAACCTTTCCTTCAGTCCTGGCACTTCAACAACATCAACCTGGATGAAGAGCTCCCGGCAGTTTGCGAAAGGCAAGAATAGAGATCATCAATACCTGCTTTTAAAAACTACATCCCCTTTCTGACTCGGGACCCCCACCCAGAGTAGCCTCTCCTCCCCTCCCAAGGCTCCCTAGGAGCCCAATCCGTTCCTATAGGGTCCCTCCTGGCAAGCCTGCACACACTACTGGGGYCAGGAAGTTTTCATTGGTCTTGCACTGATGGCAACGCAGTGTGTACCTCGGTTGTCATTAACRGCGATACTCAGCAGCAACACACAGACTAAACAAGCCAAGAGGGAAGTCTGCATCTTTTCAAAGTATTGCAAATTCAAACATACATCTTCAGGTTCACGGACACATCAACCTGCATACAACTAACACACAAACAGCAGCAATTCTGAGTTACCTTTGCACATTGAGATGTCAATGTTTTTAAGTTATGTGTGATACAAGACCTGTAAGTTCCCAAACTCTTTCAGCCCGGACACCCAAATTTGCCATGCTACAAYGTACGCGAGGGAAGTAACCTTCCAGCAGTTGTAGTCCTCACTACATGAAAGCATAAAACACGTCACTGCCATACAGGAATGGCCAAATATTAGAGGGGCTTTTTTCAGAAGGTTTTTTTGTTTTGAGTTTTTGGGTGGTTTGGTTGTGTTTTYGCTTGGTTGGTTTGCTATTTTTGTCTTTTGTTTTTGGTTTTGTTTTGGTTTTTGTTGGTTGTTTTTTTTTTGGTTGGTTTTTTTTTGTGTTTTTTGTTTGTTTGGTTTTGTTTGGGTTTTTTTGTTTGTTTTGGTTTTTTGTTTTTTTTTTTTGTTTGTTTTTTTGTTTTTTTGGTTTTTGTTTTGTTTTGTTTTGTTTTTTTTTTAATTAATGTCTGTTGCATATTCCTGTACCAGTCTTCTAAATCTGGTTAGCACTGACTCTGTGGAAAAAGAAGCGAACGGAAGGCATGGAAGAGGGAGGTCTGAAGAACTCCATTTKTAATTAATACATACCAGACTGGCCATCAGTTGGAAATATATCTGTAAAAGAAAAAAAAAAAAAGAAAAAAATCAGTATTGGTTGCAGCTGGAGTGCGAATCATATTTAAAAGGTCCCTCCTCTTGATTTGTTTGCTTTAGCTAAACAGAGGAAGTATTTTCTTAGTATCCCAAGTTAAACATCAATCCAGCTTGGAACCCACCTCAATTCAACCACTTGTTTTGAGAAAGATTTTGAAGGAGACAGTGTTTACCTGAATGTATTGCTCTCATAAATAACCTTCTATATTGGCTTCTAACAGACAGCAGTGAGGAATAAAAAGCTTGTGAGATGTACAAAGCTCCACACGAGCTAGTCGGTGGCACCCCCACGCTCCCCCCTGGCCAGCATTATCAAATGGAAACCTGCACAGAGAACATCTAACGTGGTGACCAGCCGGGGAGCGCAGGTGGCAGCCAAAGCAAAAAGCAAAATGAGCATTTTCCTGATGGTTCTCGGTTTTCATAGCCACAAGGGACATCAACAGCCGTGCCTAGCTCCAACACAGCACCTATACCAGAGAACAGGCAGCCAGAAGCACGCACCCATCACTCAAAYGGGCAGCCAGTGCCTTGGTACATCACGCATCCCAGGGGATGCCTTTGCCTTCCCATCTCAGGTGGCTCTGTCAGCAAGCACAGCCCATTGCGCAGAGCTGCTGGAGTCTGGAGTGTTTCAGATCCCGAAACAGATTACTCGGCCTTCCAACCCCCCAAGCGCCTTCCAGTCAGAAGTACAGGTCCTTCTCCCGATGGAGCCTATTCATTGCTGGGAGGAAGACATTCACTGAAGTAGCTGGGAAGGATCAGATGAAAGTTTTGTTCTTTTGAGGAGCACGCAGGAYAGCATGTGTGGAGAAACCCTGTTGACAAAGGCTCCCCAAGAAGCTATGAAAACRGCACTTTTGAGAGAGCTATACACTATGTTTTCTTCAAGGAGCTTGGAAGAGGGGGAAGGGAGGCTGCCAGCAAGCCAAGGTCCTCCTAGGACAGGGGCAGGYCCCTGGCTCCTGCTTATCAGCTGCCCAAAACACACGTTCAGCTGTAAAGYCACAAGAGTTGCAGCAAGGACTACCCCTTGGACAGGGCAATGCTCTCTGGCCTGGGCTCAGCCAATGCAGAAACAGCAAAAACACGCCTCTATCAAAATGCTCCTATTTATCTACCTTTAACAGTGCACCGTGTTCAAGGCATCCTCAGGCAGGGTTGCTTTCATCCCACGTATGACCAGCAGAAGCAAGTGTTGGGGGGGGGGGGGGAAATAAAATCAAAACTCCCTCCACTGTTACACAGGGTTATGGTCTGTGGCCATGYTGAAGGCATGATCTCAGGGAAAAGCCAAGACATCCAGAAAAGCCTCCAAACACCAGTCTGGATCCTCTGCAGTCTGCATGTTCTACTCCAACCCTCCACCAGCACATCACCCAGGCACATCTAAACATCTTGTATTTCTGTGATGGTTGCTGACGAGGTCAGGCTCCTACAACAGTGAGTAGAAACACCCTGTACTTGATCTAACAGGTCCCAAAGAAGAGGCAATTTCTGCATTTTCCTACTTAGGCAACTCCCAGACAGCTTCTGCGCAGAGGAACAAGGTAGAAACACTGGTTAATGTGTATCCCACCTGTTTGGATCAGCTAGCTGTACCAGCTATTACCAAAAAACCAAAACCAACAAATAATAATACTACAATGGCTGAGAAAATGAATTCCTTTGTGCCAGCCAAGAAATACAGGCCTTTGCAGCCACTCCCCTTGCTATACTCCTGCCAGGTGCAGTTCTCCAGTTTGCACTCCTGCTAGGCTGTCCAACCAACTCTTCATCGAATGCATGCCGCAGCCTGGCCAGCCATCTGCACAACCAGCCATCCTCAAGAGGTCCAGGCTACYCCCTTACAGAAACCACAACAACTCGATAGCAGATTTGCCACAACATTTGCTAGAAAAGTAGTGGAAGCTCCTCAGTTGCTCAGGTCAGTAGAAAGTAAGGACCACACATGATGACCAGGGGCAGATATTGCTCACATTCACCTCAAGAGGTGTGCCAGTGCAACTCCTGTTGAGGAAGGACACTTGCCTCCAGTCCTCAGYCCTCTTGTCTGGGAGAGACTGAGCTTGTCCAACTCATCACACYTACGATTAATGCAGATTTGATTCCAAGCTCTCCAGAGCAGAGACCCAGAGTGCTGGGCTTGCAGGCAGCTTTCCCCACTGCCGAGAAAAAGCACAGAGCAACCAGTCTGCAGGACTTGCTCTTCTGAGAAACAGGGCTGCTCGAAGGACACATGAAGCAGGGCTGGTCAGGGACCACCAGGCACAGTCACCCTTTGGGATGCCTTCTTCCCTTGCAAGCACAAGTGACTAGACCAGAAATTAGCCTGCCAATTAAGGGCAGCACCTRAGGTGCCCAAGAGAAGTCTAAATCAGGCAGCATTTTCTTTTCTCAAGAAAGCCGTGGTGGGGAAGGAGGCAAGAACGCGCGTGGCTGGCAGGGCAGAGATAAATCCCTAGGGCTGCTCTCCAAGGAGCCCATGTAGCACACTGCAGGACACAGGCTGCCTGTCCAGGTCAGCTCCCTTCCCAGCTGAAAAAATCAAACACGAAGGACCCAGGCACAGAGACCAGGCTGGGATTTTGCTCAAGTAAAGTCCCAACACAGAAAGCCAAAGCCAGCAATTCCAGCCCCACCAATTCCTCCCACCACACACGCTGCTTTCTCACCCGCTTTCCCCCCAAGGCACCCCGATGCCAGGTATCCTGATGCAGGCCAGATGCTGCAGAGGACAACGCTCTGCAGAGGGAGCCAGGCAACTCTGCCCCTGCCTGCATCACACCTCCCAGCCAAATCCAGCTGCCGTGCTGGGCCAATACAAAATAGCCCCCAGGCAGCCAAATGGGAAGAATCAAGAAGTAACAATATCACGATGCAAGCAGGGAAGACCCATGAAATTTGGGCCCTGTGGTCTCACATTTCCTTCCCCTTCTTGCATGCAGACACTTTGTTTCTCAGCACGAGCCCAAAACCAGATCTCTTCAACCTAGCACCAGTCTCTGCCGAGCCAGGTATTTCCCAAGCCCTTTACCATCCTTCTCAGCTCTGTACATTATCCATACAGCCTACAACATCTCAGCGGAAAACACGTTTCACGTATCTCCCCGTTATCAGCAAAGGGGGGTGGAGGAAGGAGCGAGCAAGAGGAGGTCAAGGGTGCGTGTTGCAGGTGGCAGGATGTTGGGACAGGCACGGAGCATCCCTTTCAGGACTGTCACRTGAGGGTGCAGACGCGGTACAGAGGTGCTTGCTCTGAACACTAATACCCAGAGTTGTTGCACAAAAAGCCCAGGAGACATAACTAAATTGAGGGCAGTCGTCCTTATTTTAGGTGGTGCTGGGGAGCGGGTGCAGAATCCCAATTTTTGCCTGATGGTATTTTTATACACAGGAGGAGACCATATGCTAAAATGGGGCATTTAAAGAGAAAAGCTGATGCATCCACACACATACCCCCTCCCCAGGGGCTACCTGGCCACCACTGCTATTCAGGTATCTGGGACAGGTCCAGAAAGGCTACCCCATTTATGAGCCCACATCTCCCCTCCACTGCTCCTCCTGCTCACTGCAGAAGCACGCTGCCAGCCAGGCTCCTCCACCAGCCACGCCTCAGTGCTGAATCCAAAGGCCCTCACGGGAAGCCTGCCTTCTCCCTGCTCAGGAGCTACGGCCAGGAAGGGACCTCCACCACCCACTGCCTGTCTGCAGCTCCCCCCCTGCCAGCAGCACCCCTTTTCTGCCACAGACACTGCTGCTTCCCGGCAGGGCCCGGGAGGCAGCGGCTGAAGAGCAGCTCATTAGCCCTGATGCAACAGAAATGCTGACTCGTTATTACAGCAACCCGCAGCTGTAACCGCGGAGAGGGGCAGCACAGCCGCAGGCACAGTGCCAGCAAGAACCAGCTCCCCGCACCCCACTGCYCCCCCCACCTGCAATTACCCTTGTGCTCTCCAAACTGGGGGAAAAAACGACCTCAGTGCACTTTATGTCACCTGCCAGTCACCAAAGCACACTGACTGGTACCACTGCACCGGTGTGCTGAGCGAGGGCTGCTCCTCTGCATGCACCGGTACAAGCATACATGAYAGCATGTTCCTCAGCCGCTCCCAGCGGGACACGGGGCTCATCCACACTCCACTGCTACGGGAAGACACCATCTGATTAGTTCTGGCTTTCGACCCACAAAGTTGTAACTAAATCCTCCTCCACATTTCGCAGACAAAAGACTGGGATGTCAGCAAAAAAATGACCTCTCCAAGGTCATGCGGGGACTCAGCAGCAGAGACGTGACCAGAACTCGGTTGCGACGGCTTGAAAGCTGCAGGGCTGCGCTGGCCGCCCAGGAGAGGGACGGGGAAGGGAAATGCTGGCGGACAGCAGGATCACTGGGGATCTCTCCTCCTAACCTGACCTGCCGCCTGGCGTGGACAATTCAGTTCTGCTCCTCTGRCTACAATGGCAATCCTCCCAGTGCAAACAGCACAGGCAGGGAAAAGGTCCAAATTACATAGTCCAGTGTCTGCTGCAAAGAGATCAGTGCTGCTTGAATCTCTTCTCTGTCCCCAGGCAACATTTCAGCCCAAATCTCTATCACCTAGCTCCCCCTCAGAGRCCAAGGCAGTGCCTGCACAGGTTCCCGAGACAGTTACAGGCCTCTTCAAAGCAACGCTCAGTGGAGAAGGGGGCGAGGTCTGCTAGGAAAAAGTAGCAAAGCAAGAAACCCCAAACCCAAAGATTAGCATGGCCTATTAAGTCCCTCCTGAGATCCTGCTTGCTTCCTGTTTCCCCTCCTTCATTACCTGCCGAGCAGGCTCAGGGAGGGTCCAACTCTCAGCCACCCAGATCTTCCCAACCCTCCCCAGCTGCCAGGCCTGGGCAAACACCCCCCATGCCTCTTAACAACGCTAGGCTACTGTCATAGGAAATATCTTTACCCCCTCAAAGAGAAGCTGAAGCTTGAGACAGATGGATCAACCCTAACCTGATGTGGGTTAGGTCCTAAAACACCAATAAGGTCTCTGCAAGAAAAAGATAGAAAGCTACAGAAGCATTTATCAGCTCCCAAATCCATTTCTTTGCAAGGGTACCCAGACCACTGGACCCCGGTAAGTGGTTTTCTGCTCTTCATCCAGAGAGACTTGGTTCCTTCTCAGACACCCCCATTGCCTACACTGGCTGAAGAGCTGCAGCACGTGTGAGCTCTGACATCAATTTCCCACAAACCACATGGAAACAAATGCTTGAAATAGGTTTTCTGTGTTTTCGGTGACACTTAGCTGGGGTKCCCCTGCTAACTTCATATACTTGAAAAGGGATGAACACTTCCAGCATCACTGAGTTGCAAGAGCAACACCCTTGGGAAAAAAAAAAAAATCACCTACTCCAAAATCAGAGCATTATCTGCCCAAGATAGCTCCCTAGCTTTAACTTCACACCACACACTAAACTAAATTAATACCTTAATGCTGATGTTCAGTCTCTTCCGGACAGAAGGCAAGCAGAGCTGACCGAGCAGGGCTGTGACTCTGGCTGAACACACAGTCACCAGCGGGACCAGCACTGTGCCCGGCAAAAGCACCTTACAGAGATCTGCTTGGAAGAGGGTCCAGGTCTCTTCTCTGAGCACCAGAAATGCCAACAGGGTTCTGGGGAATGCATCTGGTCACCCTGCCCAGAAAAAACGAGAGCTCTCCAAACAGACAGTCCTGCGAATCCAACACTCACATATGCGCAGGCACACAAGGAATAACTATAAGGTCACAGCTGTTTTTTCTCCCATCCACTTATCAGTGCTTGCACTGGAGAGAACAAACACTGGGTGTTCTCTCTTATTAACCCCTTCTCCCCCATCTCCAAAACAGAGAAGCAGGAAAGCGCTGCTGCTCCAAGCGTAAGTCCTAACACTCCTATTCACACACCCAACAAAAAGYGGCAGAGAAAGTACAAGGCACCTTAAAGGTGCTTGATTACTGTTCCCATGAAGCAGCTAGTGACCCAGCTCTCTTCACATCCTTTAATCACCAGTAAGCCTGAAATGACACCGCTGGAAGTCTCCAGCCTTCCAGGAGACCAACCCTACATGAGTCTGGGCCCAATAATCACAGTCACCCTCCCCAAACTGTTCTTTAAGCTACTGGATATTGAACAGGCAGTCAAATTTCAGGCACAATCAAGCAAAATTAAAGTGTCTCAGAGACTCTTGTTGAAATACAGGAATGATTTTGGTGCAGGCCAGAAGTGAACTGGATCCCACACTGTGGAAACCAATATAGGATGGTGTTTCCCTCTGACAGGGTTATCGCACACTGTGCTGCAACACGCTTTTCTGCRTGCACATCAAGGGCAGGCAGCCTCAGATACCACAGCGAAGCTTTGCCTAAGGACAGCTCAATAAGCAGTGGGCAAGACAGATCCTTCTCCCTTCAGAGGAAAATCTATTACTGTAGCCAGAAATCCAGCCTCTCCATGAAAGAGGATCCCCCCACCTCCTCAAAAGCACCAGTATCATGGGCCTGCCCCATAACATCAGGCAGGGATGCCATAAATCCCTGTAAAAACCCCAGGAACTGAAAATTGAAAGGCGCTCTCCAACTTAGGGCTGCGGGCAGAGGGCCAAGCAGGGGGTCTGTAGGATACACAAGGTAGCATAGTGAAGACAACATAATTAAATCTCTTAACTGAATTAGAAATCAGACTCACAGTCTGAGATGTTCCCCCCCTCCAGTCCAGGCTATCTGCTTGGTTTTAATCAAACACACAGCTTTTCCAATCACCCTCCAAATCCCATCCTTGCTTGGTTCCACTTCTCTGCTGTTGATTAGACCAACTCAGATTTCAGCTCCAACTGAAGTTAAGAGAGTTGTCTGTCTGTAATCTGCCATGTCTCTTCCAAATCACCTTCACAGTTGTACTTACAGATTTAATTTTAAAAACATGGGTCACTTACAGCAGATTCCTCCCTGCACAGTGTGCAAATGTCGCATCTGCCATTCTCTGATTAAAAAAAGGGGAGCTAGAAGAGTTCACCTGAGATTGGGAAGCCAAATGAAATCAGTCTCCCTTTTGTTCAGTTCAGTGCAAGACCCTCTGCAGTGGCAGAGGATTTCTGAGCACTCAGAAGATGTGTTAGATCATATTCGGTATTCCCCCGAGCTCTCAAGGTTTAGCTGGGAGTTGGGAAGTGAAATTTAATATGATTACAGCCAGCAAAGTCTCATGCTTTGTCATCTGAGCACATGGTGGAGACATCTCTGTGATTCGYTTTTCTGACTTGCTGGGTGGGATCTCATGCACAAATGCCCCACCACTTCCGTTTCAATCAGAATAAAACCTCCCAACAACATTTTTGGGATGCATTTCTCCACATTTCAGTATCTTCTGCTACAGTCACAAAATTTCTCAGCATCATGCATACCRGTGTCACTCTTTACACTTAATTCTTTGCTCTGTTTTTCCCTTTACTTGCTCCTTGCACAGCCTTGTAGCTGACGTGCCAACTTGAGCCCTTCTGGAGGTACAGGCRAAGTGCTTCAGTCACTCTTTTAAATATCTTTTCGTGCTAGATGAGGCCAAGAGCATTGCTATTTGTTATTATGATCAAGTCTTTATTTTCAGCAGGCTTGTTCTGTGAGGCTGGGAGAGCTGACAAACAGACACTGCTCCTGAGCCATGCTGACTTTGTGACTATTCGGAAGGGCTATAGTAAAGGTATAAAATGATTGTAGTGAGAATCCTAAGTGTCTTGCAGGAATAAACTCAGTGCTTCTTCTTCAACATTTAAYACAAAAAATGGAAGATCTAACCTTGGAGAATCTGAAGAAATTAATTCCCTGTAGTTTGAAGTGAAGTGAATGTTGGCTYATCAAACATTTGAGTGTTGCTTATTAACCACAAGTTCTCACTATTTCATTCCATGACTAGCTTCACCATCAGATAGTTTGGTAACTAACATTTGGTAAATTAATAATCACCCATTTGCACCACTGACCAGAAGCTTTCAAAAGCACAGTTAAAAAGAAAAGAAAAAAAAAACCAAACACACACCCCACCAGAGTGAATTTAGTGTGAAGGCTGAATAAGTATCACAAATAATCTGCTTAGAGACAGTGCTAAGTATTTAGCAACATACCCACCTTCTGGCAGCACCTCCGAGTTACCAGGCAGGTAAGACACCAATCTCCCCACACACCTTTTCCTCTTACTTTCCCATCAACAAAACTCTACCCTTTCCTCATTTTTGTGGCTTTTCCAATTTCATACTTGTTTCCCCACATATTTAGTCAGGAAAAACTCACCTCTTTTTTCAGTGTTTCAGACTTCTTAAAACCTAACTTATCTAGCCCTGAAAACCCTCTGTTCTCTCCATGCATGCATCCAGCAGGCAAGTCAAAAAAGTCAAATGACTACCAGGAAAGGAGAAGAGATAAGCAGCCCCCTGCGCCCTCCCCCTCTTGCCGGCAGTTCCCTTCCAGCGCGCAGCCATGCCCTGCAGACTGCAGAGTCACTCTGCAGGAGCACGGCACATGCTGCCGTTCAGCTGGAAAAACGTGCTCAGCAGTGTGCTCGGGACGGACTCTGCTCCCTCCCACCACCCCCCAAGCCTCTGGGGCTGCACCCCCGTACCTCGGCAGGGAACAGCGGAGCAGCACCGGGCTCCCACATGCACGCCGCCCCCCAGGCTTACACAGCCCCTCCGGCTGCACAGCGGGAAGGACACGCAGCACGTTTCCGCCCTCCCGCCCAGCTTTCCAATCATGGACTAACTCTGGCTCGTGTGTCAAGGACACGTGAGGTTCACAAGCCCCATCCGAGCCCCTGTTTCTCCCCAGTGTCCCCCTGGCTATCGCTCTCACCGTCACCGAGGGACCTCTGCAGAGCCTGCCAGAGACCAAACAAGTAACACCATGGAGCAGCAGAGATGCTTCTCCTCCACCACCTTCCTCGTGGGGCATGGATGCCTCTCCTGGGCCCCGTCAAGAGGCCAGGGCCACTTTGGGGAGCAAGTCAGGAGTGGAGAGAAGCACCTGCAGGCATGTGGCCAGGTCATGGGCCAGCTCTGCCTACTAAAGCAGCAGGTTGCAGACCTGTTTCCAGCCACTTCAAGGGGTGCCCAGCAGGAAGTGAACGTGCTTCCCCAGGAGCACAGGTCGGGGCAAGCTGCACCCGCCAGCACGTTGTGCGTGCCACGCATGCTCTGGAGTGAACTGGAGTGCCATTTTCTAGATCAAGCAAAGAAAGGGTGCCTGTGTCACCTCTGAGTGCCACCAGAACCAGACTGAGCAGCACTGACAGACCTCAGTCACACCAACAGCCGCCTCCATTGGACATTTCTAAAGCAAACGGAGCCCTCCACCTGACCCATTGTGCCAGAGCATACAACCCARCCAGGGCCACCATGGTCACCTCCCACACACCATCAGCCCCAAGCTATCTGCAGCAGAGATCTCTACCAACCCTTCCGACTTGTGACCACGTAAAGGAACAAGATGACTCAAAAAAAAAAAAAAAAAAAAAAAAAACCCCACACAAAAATAAAATCACAACCACCGTAGAGTATTGAAGCCAGCTGCCCGCTGCACCTTCCTGTACAGCACTGCAACACATGGAAGTGTCGAGGCAAGCTCATGCTCCTAAGTCAGCTTTGCTCCAGAAGGACACTGAAGGTAAACCACTGATAATGCAGGTATTAGATCAGCCAGTTCACAGCTCTTCCTCCCTCTCCTCGCATGTCACAGCAGAATATCCCCCAGCACACGTAGCTTTAATGCTGCAGGAAGAGCTCTTGATCCCAGAAAAATCCATAGCGAGTGTCACACCAAAGCTGGGCCAGATGACTTGCCAAGGATGGCTCTGGCAGCTCAACCAGAACTGGTAGCCTGGTTTAACACTGAAACCAGCAGAGCTACAACACATCATGCGCCAGTTCGCTCAGAGAAGGCAAACCCAGGCCTGCCCACAGAAGCCCCCCAAACTGTAGCACAAACGCATACTCCGACAGAGGACAGTTCAGTTAGGAGGATCTTCTGGGAACCTGCAATTACAGGATGAGCCTCCGTTTAGAAACATGTTGACGCTTGACTTGACCACTGTTTCCACAACCGTTCCCAAAAAAAAGGTGTATCTTGCGCAGTATTAGAATTGCCATCAGCAAACTTATTTTCAGCAAATGCCTCGTGCCAGTTTTTACTCCACGGCTGTGGGACCTTCACATGCACACCCACTTCTACTTTCAGCCAAGCAATCCAGACCGACCCTGACCCAGGACTTTCCCCACAAAGAAGTCTGGTAATTGATTTATTCAAGGCCAAATTCAGTTCCCATTTGTTCTGGTCACCAATTATTGTTGCCTAAATACACAAGTAGCTGCCTTAAGTTCTCACAGCGCTGCATTAACTTCATAGAAACGTTTCTTTTACCTCTCCTCTGACCTGCTCAAGTCATGCAGCTGTATCATTTGCTCCTGGATGTTCAGATTAGCCAGTTATTTCAATGCAAGGAGAAAACTCTCCCAGCTCCACTCAGAGATCACTAACAAGGACCTGGAACTGCAAAATGAGTTTGGAACTGAAGCCTGGTCTCAAGCGAAGGAAGGGACAAATGCAGAGCTTGCCACGCCAGAAACCACACATCCACACAGAGCACCCAGAGCTTTACCCAACCCCAGGAGACGACTTCTTGCCCATGCAAAGGTCTACCTAGATGGCATTACCACCACGAGAGTGCCCAGCAGGTATCACCAAGGTTGTACCACCTCTTCTCTCCGAGCTCCCTGTGTGCACAGCAAGCTAGGGACTTGACAGAACCAGCACCGTGGAAGCTTAAGCCCTTGGTAGGAAGTCAAAGGTTCCAATGCCAAAATGACCGGAGAATAAATAACATATTAAAGACCATAATGTAAATGCATATCATGGTTGGGAATGAACAAAGCTCACCACTCCCACTGGACTTACAGTAAGAGCAGAGCAAAAAGCCTTCCCAGCTCTCCTATCAGTTATCTGCCAGACCTACAGCGAGGCCCCTGTACCTCCGTTTACCTAGTTACTGAGTTGGGAGCAGAGCTCCTCTGAGAGATGCACCATCATAAAGGACACCACAATCCTCTGGCAGTATTTAAGTGTATTTAAGTTTTCATTAAGATGATTATTTTTTTTTAAACCCTTGCTGATTGCAGCCATAGTAACTGTAAGGATTAAAACATCCAACCTGGTCTAGACAGCACGGCTTTCTACTAAAATGCCCACTCCTTATTTAGCCAAACAAGCACTACCACTGAGATGGTGTTGGAGATTCATTACAAAGTAGTTTCAAGTATGCAAAGAGCAACCTAACTCTATTCAAGTCAGCATTTGGCATTCCCCTGAGGATAATTTCACACTATTCAAGCACAGCAAAAGGATCAGGTGTCATAATTTGGAAGGGAGAGCAGAGCATTGCAGCTCCAGAGCCCCCATTCTCAGCCCTGCTTTTTGCACTTGATTCGTCTTCACATCTGACCCAAGTCCATCCTTCCGCTGCCCAAACCAGCAACCCCAGATGCAATCCTGATGCAAAGCCCCACGGCACCACAGGCAATAAACAGCTTAAAAGAACTGTGAGAGTAAGGAGGTGGTTGGTGAGAATCCTCCAGTGATGCCTCGGACCTGGCAATCTGGAACCAGAGGTCCCAGCAGAAGCAAGCGCTGAAGCCCAGCACCCAGGGCCAGTGAGTCAGCCCTCAGGAGCTGCACCGCATTCCCCAGCCTTCCCGAAACAAACAGTGCAGAACAGGGCAAAGGTCCAGCACAAAGCTGAAGGGCAAAGGTATGCGGGGGAGGGAAAACACTAACCTTCACGTTTTTTCAGAAAAGCAAGTTCCAGTTACCCTCATCCTCCCTGACAAGATGGGAAGAGTTACTCAAACGCGAGTTGCGGGATCAGAACAAAACAGTATTTCAGCGAGGAAACTTGGGGCAGGGGGGGAGGACTTCTGCTGCGATAGCAGCTCTGTTGCAACAAACAGCCAGGAGAGCTCCACAATTACATGCCACGACAGAGCGAGAATTGCCCAACACTTTGGAAATAGGTGTGTGCAGCGGTACAGAGCTGGATACCCAAGCAGGCCGATGCGTGTGTCTGCTCCGAACACAAAGAAATGCCAAAGGTAAAATAAGCTTCCCATACATCTTATCTCCTGTACTGGAGGCTGGTTTCAAGGAAAGCCCTATGGGGAGTTAGTCAGTGAGGGGTGAGAAGCTAATGAATCTTCCCCTGCCTTCTCCTCAGTACCGGTAGCCAACCCAGCCTCTGCTCTGGCATAAAGCAACACGCTCTCTCTCTGAACAATAGTCAGCTAACCTCTGGTGCTTGCTGCTGGCAACTAAGGTGTGCCTTCTGGAAAGTACTGCTTATCCGCCCAGCACATTTGCCAAACGGCAAGCAAGAAACTCTGCTTAAGAAATTAAACCACCTCCTGCATCCCCACTAGGAAATACACCGCTTTCTCCTGCCTGAGCATTTGCAACCAGAATGAAAACCAGCATAAAAGTTAGTGTGGATAAACCTTGGCAACTGCAGTGCCAGTCATTAAAACCCGTGTGTTCTTACTTCCAAGATGTAAATGGCTTTAAAAATTAAGAAGTGCCAAGTGCCTTGATGCAACATTTCTTGAAATAAATCCAGCAGGTTTTCAAAACGGGGTGCTGTTAACACCTGTCTGCACCAACGCTTGCATCAGCACCAGCCCTGGTGCAGGGCACAGCGGAGGAGTACAACATGTTCCAGAAGGTCGAGCTGTCTTAACTGCAAGCCACACTTCTCTATAGAAGAATTTGAGAAAATACTTTGAATTTGGTTTATAGCCAAAAAGTGCGAAGCTGTTTTTGCCAGAAAATGTTTCCTTCGCTACTGCAGACACACACACTACCATCATGCCTTCGCCAGTCAGGCTGCTGGCTGCATTTATTTACATGATAAGAAAAGAAGTATAATAACTAGAGGACAGTCACACACACCTCACTACTAGATCATTAGAGAGTAAAAACGAGGCATCATTACCAGCTCTGCCAGCGTCCCTCACAAGCAGTAAGCAGTGTCAAATAGAAGCCGTGCCACACAGGACAGGACTGTACATTATGTCAGGACTCGAAAGGATCCCCCTCTGCTCTCCTGAACCCCGACTCTGAAATGCACATGAATAGAAACGCAACATGCATCTTGCCAAGGCACCAGGCAAGATTTTCTGGTGTGCCACTCCAGCTGAGCCTCAGTCTCCGCTTACAGCATCAGCAGTATCACTGTTGTCTAACTCGATCTAATGGTTGCTCCACTTACTGCCACGCCGTTGTGCTTTTGGCAGGAGGGGTTAAGAAGCAGAAGCAAGGAGAGGCTTTGCTTCAATAGTCCTCCTTCCTGAAAGAGCAGAAACATTTACTCAAACACCCTATTACAGACTTCACTGCCAACCTTGAGCATAAAAATGCTGCAGCAGGTAGGCAAGACACCAATTTCTGAAGATAAATTCTAATCCGTCAAAAAAGGACACTGTTCTTCAGTCCCTACATCAGCCCCCCTACGCATTCAACTTTCCCAGCTGCAGCGGGTCAAGCAGTTCCACACAAGCAGAGGTGCATTCGTAAAGCTCTTCCCTATCCATATTCCAACACGGACAGCAGAAACTCACAAAGATCTTGAAGGTGGCTCTGTTTTCTCTGGGCCAGAGCTCAATGCCTTTACTTTTATAAGCACTAATTCCAACACAGACCATTACAGAACGGGTGAACACCTAAGGAGCAGGTCTTGTCCATTAAATCTGCTCTACAGGCCTGTAATTAATATAAAAAATTAGGGCTTTCAAAGCCTGTAAAACAAGTCATAGAGGGATCCCTTTATCTTTACAGAGCTGTCCTCACTGGGCTCCTCGGTCTCCTCACTACCTCTGGCAGGATCAGGGCTGGAAACATTTAATATCTCTAGCACACAAGCACTGCTCTAGGAACACTGGTGGATTGGGAGCCACGGTTTTCCAAGCTCTGCTGACAAACCAAGAACATCCAGCGGTGACTTTGCAGAGTGTAAAAGCTCTCAATCCACTTCAGGTGTGTAAAGGAGTCACTTTCCTTAGGTGATCTCCTGGAGGTCACTGCAACATGACAACTCACCTCACCAGCACCATCTTTCACACAAACTCACACTCCAGATCTTTTTTTTGTAAGCATCTGCCAAAAGAAATCCTCCACCAAAAGCAGTGAAGACACGACAGGAGCCTGCAAACTCTATGAGAAGGTACTTGGGCAAAGGGCCGCAAGGCAAGGTCAGCTGCCAACCTGCCTCTCGTGGGAGTTCGCCAGCCGTGTTTATTTTACACGTTTTCTCTTCTGCTAATGAACAGGCAGCAAAAGAAACAATGCCCCAAGAGAGGAGAGCCAAGCGGCAGCGTCTGGGGCACTGCAGGAACCAGTTGCTGCTCCAAAGCATCCCAAAACACACCACTAACCAATTCCATTATTTAAACACCTTTGGGAATACCAGGCCAATTGTGCTGGGCCCAAGAAAACTCGAGTGTTGCAGCATTACTCCCTTACACTACCATAGGGTGGACACGCTACTGACACACTCTCTCCCTCAAAAAAATCATGTCAGGAGTTGCAAGGGCCCCCTCCTTGTGTTGGGCAGACTGCCTCATGCCTGCGCACTCTGACGAGTCACCCACCTTTGTGACGCGCCTGGTAACGAATCTGGACGCGCCTTAGACATGAGCCTCAAACAGGAATGTTCAATCTTGTGGTTTTGCACCTTTTGGTTTATTTCTAGGGACTGTTACCCAAGAAGGCAGCGTGATGGAGTGCAGCTTTCACACAAAGGAGCGATGTGACCAGTTTTACGTCATATCGCAAGAGGCAAATGCAGACAGCAACGCTGTCCTGGATTTTGTTAAGCTTTGCTCATGTTGGTGTGTACAATGACAAACCACCAAACAATCTGAACACAGCCTTTTACCTGGCACAATTAACTTCTCCTCTGTACTCTCCATTAAGATGACAGCTTTCCAGGTGGAAATTGCAGAGCTGTCCCATCTTCCAAAGATCAATACCTCTGATGAATCATCATGCCAGGCAGTAACAGTTCTTGCAAAACACTAGCACATACAGTAATAGGGAACCTGATGTTATATCTGGCAGTGTGATTTTTAGAGTTTACAGAGGCAGACCGGAAAAATTAAAGAGTCTTTCCCAAACAAGACGCTTAGTAAAAACTTCTGTGTTTTCCTCTTAGTACCGATCCACTTGAAGCAGGCATGAGCGATGGCCTCCTGGTAAGAGCAGCACCTATCCCAATTTCCGAGGAAATGGTGTTCTGCAATTTCAGCCTTTGCTGACGACAGCAGCAGGTTACAAACGCGATTTGGACAGCGTCACCCCGTCGCTACCGTCGGACGCTGCCCCTCTGCTTCCCCCCGCGACCCCCTTTTGGGGACAACCCCTCCCAACCGTGCACGCTTCGCTGCCGACAACCTCTGTTCACGGCTGCAAGCGTGCAGGGGCAAAGCCGCGCTCGGCCGCCGCAGCCCCCAGCCCCGCCGCCGCCATGAGTCGGCAGAGAAAGGCGGCGCGGCCTGCGCGCCGGGGGAGCCGCCGCCGCACACGTGGGCAGCGCCAGGCCGCGAGGCTGGGAAGGGCCCCCCGGGGGGGCGGTGGCGGGGAGCGGCGGTGGCCGGGCCGCGCTCCCGGGGGAAGCCGC
>JASVER010000154.1:1718727-1733568 GCA_030449065.1 Oceanodroma leucorhoa | reverse complement strand
GTGGGGGGGCGCTTAAAGGGGCCGCGCGGGTGGGGCGGGAGTGCCGGCCCCTGCCGCGTCCCCCCGCGCTGGGGGCGAGCCCCGCCGCCGGGCTTCACCCCGGCCCTGCCGGCTGGGAGAGGCCCTGCACCGGCTCGGGGTTCCGCTGCCGGCTCGGGGGCTCCGGGGCTCCAGGCTGCGGAACGCTGCCGGCTCGTGCAGCCCCGGAGCCCCCGAGCCGGCAGCGACACGCTGCTGCAGAAACACGAGTGGGGGTGGTTGGTGGCCGTGAGGCGCCTCCGACCAGGTGTGAACCGGGGAGCAACGGCTGCCGCGGGCGTGTTGCTGCACGCTTCAGCCCGGAGCCGAGGGACGGGGATGCTCTCGGGTACCCGCGCCCGGGGATAGCGGACCGGGCGGCCGCCGGTGGTTTCATCTCCAGTGGAAGGTGCGGGAAGGGACTCGGTGCGTGTCCTGGGGAAATACCCCTGTCCTGGGGAAGCCCCCTCCTCTGTCCTGAGCTCAGCAAAACCCGCAGGCTTTCGTTTGTGGAAGTTGAAATATTGGATTAATCTCCAGCTGATGGGATGTCGCTCACTCATCATCGTCACTAATGTCCTCGGTATTTGTCCCCTAATTCTTACGGCTGGCAAGACAGAGTCCTAACCCTGTGTATAAAGCGCACGCAAATTACACACATTTAAAAGGCAACTTGCACCGCTGATAATATTTAGCACGACCTGTCTAATTCACAGTGGCCCTTATTCGGTGCCTTTTTTTATTCATAACAAGCCTCTCCCAGCCTTTTCTCTGTAACAACGAGCACGCCGCCCCACTTCTCCCCAGAAAGGTTCATCTGGAAGCCCCAGCCGTGTCCTGTAGCCCCGGTGGGACCTCTGTGCAGACCCTGCAGGAGACCCGTCGGCATGACGAGGCACTGAAGATGTAGCTCCCAGCTGACGGTGCGTGGAGAAGGATGAAAAGCTGGTTTCACAGTGTAGCTGTTAGAAGGAAAGAAGAGGGCGAGAGACAAACATGAGCTTGGCAGCCCATTTGAAAGGGCAACAGCATCACGGGTCTGGCAGATCCCCAGAGGGAGGCTCAGGCTATCGGGGATGCTCCACTAAGACCATCTTGGCTCCCTGCATCCCTCGGTACCCACCCTCTTAGCTCAGAGAGCACCCTCGTGTGCTGCAGCCTCGGGGATCACCAGCGTGTGCCACATCCCAAACACATTTAAGGATCTGGCTGGTGAAATCCCAAAAGGAAGTTTATATAAGTTGATTATAACTCCAGAAAAGCCGGCTGCTGGCCTGGCTGCCTGGCTGAAAGTCCCGAGGGGATGCTCTGATACCTGAGCTGCAATAATACAAGCCGTGTCCTGTACTCCGTATAGCCCAGTCCCTTATTTGTTGGGGGGTCACTGTGCTCCTTGCAAGCACAGCTCGGGGACTGCACAACTCCCATCAATTTGGGCCACCTTCCCTGCCAGCCAGGCTTGCACCTTTACCCTCCCTAAGGAGCGGGTCCTTGGGTGGGGAGCACAACCCGCTGCTGGTTGAGGAAGGTGGCTGCAGCCAGGGGACATGCAGCCCAGCGGGGTCCCTGTCCCGTCCCCCAGCCGGGGCGCAGCGTTCCTGCCACTCGGTCCCTTCAGGACACCGCTCTGCCTGCCACGTGACCGGGAAGGAACCCGCGGTGGCTGAGAGCCAAACTGGCTCCAGGGCTGCCAGGCAGGAGGGAGCTGGGTGAGTCTCACCCTCCGCGCTGGCTCGGTGGCCAGCCAGGCCAAACCCCGGCATAGTTTTAAATGTTAGAAAATAAACGCATGGGTGAGGAGGGAGAAAGGAGAGTGTCCATGCAAGCTTTCTGCATCAGCCACGGGGACAAATCGCCATGGTTGGTCAGCTCTCAAACACCCATCCTTCACGTGAAGGGAAGCTCAGCGTGCACCAGCTCCAGCTGGTGCAAACACACCGCCATGACTAGCAACCTTCACGCGCCTCACTCCTCCCTCAGTGTCCTCACCTCTGCTGGACCCACCTTCCCCTGCTCTGCCCAGCATCTACGGCACTGGGGTATTCTGCTCCTCAGCTCCAGGGACTTGCTGAGAAGCAGCTAAGAAGTCACCACATTCCTGCAGCTCAATTCAGCAGGAATGAATCCAGCTCTGCTTTCCCCAAAATCAACAAAAGCACCTAACCCTCATCCCCAAGCCTGCCTCTCCACCTCACCCCTCACCCCAGACGTGTCCCCGTGCCTGCCCGGGCCATGCTGAGCAGCTCCGGGTGCTGCCTCCCAGCCCTGTGCTGGCCCCGAGCAGGCTCTGAGGAAGCCGTCTCCAGGGAAACTCCTCTGCTGAGCAGTGATTTGGGCAGGAGCTCCCCACCTCCCTTGCTCCATGTACAACAGCTTACTTATTTCTCCCTGACTGAAGCATGGCTTGCATATTTATCACAGATGCCTGGTTGCTTTGACGCTGGCCTGGATGTTTAAAGATGCTTTCACAGTGGCTATTAACTTCTTTGATCATCTCTGGGTCTCTCCTGGCCCTGAACATCCCCAGTTTCTTTTCAGCCAGGCTGGCAACCTCACCTGGGGTCCTGATCTTCCCTTTGGGAACTGCTTTAATTCAGTGGCCTGGAGCGAGGGGTGTGCGTGGGGGAAAGCACACGCAGCCGAGGTGACTGATACGGCCCTTAGGTCCACCATCCTGTTTGGATGGTAGCTCAGCCCCTTTGTCAGGTTCCACTTGTCTAATTTTGTCTCTATCCACACGAACACCATGTTGTGACCCAAGCAGAGCAGGTTGAGCTGTTCCCCTTCAGCCCAACGCATTCTCCCCTAGTCCTCATAAAGCCCAGAGTAGGATGTTATTAAGCCAGCAGGGTGGCTGATGGTTTACACGGAGCTACCGATGCATTCAACCTTTTAGCTAATGTACTTTAAACAAACACCTTTGTGATAACAGTTTCTGAACTGACTGGTATTTAAGGAGGTATCAATACCCCTGGGGCATTTGTGGCCAAACCTGGAGTATTTTTCTCCTGAGTGAGTTGTGTTTGTAAATAACTAACATTAAAAAAAGGAAAAAAAAAAAAAAAAAGAAACATCTTTTCCACCCTCATTCCCTCCAGCAGCAATGTGAAAATCAGAGCTGAGCCCAGCTAGGCAACACAGGTCTTACAATGACAGCAGCTACATCAGCAAGTAGCACAGCCTGCCAGGCACTGGGGACAGGACGTGTTTCCTACAGTTTTACTTTAGCTCTACCCTGGTCCCAAGGACCAAATGCCCATCAGCGGCTGCAGTGCACTCGTGGTCACATCTCTTTTCCCTGCATCAGGGGGCTGTGCTGACCTCACGGTCAGCTCAGACCAGGAGCTTGCTTCCAAAGGGAATCTTCTCATTCCCCAGCACCTTTGGACCAGCTTGCTTGCTGCTGGCCGGTACTGGTCGAGCTGTTTCCTGGTGAGGTGAGTAGACGCAAGTCCAAGCTTTACACGTGGGTGGTAGAATATTAAGGCTCAGGCACCTTTAATGCCTTGAAAAAGAGAAAGGGGATTTTGGCAAGAAAATCCCAAACTTCCTATCCTGAGTCATATGCTTTGACTTATTTATGTAGTCGTTACTACTCCGTGAATCCTGCCAGGCCGGAACGCTGTCAGGGACGATGCACTCAAGGTTGGGCAAATGTTTCTGCAGCAGCCCCGCAGTGCCACGCTCCAGTGAACCCAGCTGCTCCTGAGCGACTTGTGAATGCAGCGTGACCGACCAAATTGCAGGGCTACCTCTGGCATCCATGGGGGGAAAAAATTTTCAAGGGGCACCCAGAGCTCTTTCCTGTAAGAGAAACACCATGCTGGTGCAGAACCATTCCCAGGTCTCAGGGCCACCAGTTACAACCCTAAGATCTAACTGGGAATTTTCAATTTCAGAAAACCTAACAGTTTCCCATTGAAAAATACCCAGCTTGCCCTAAGGATCCTCATCAGGAAAGTCTAACTCAACCATTTCGGTCTGGATCAGGTTCTCTCCCACACTGGGGGGGAAGCCCAAGGGCCAGTCCCAGTTTACAGCCCCAGCAGTGACTGGGGCCGAGGGCAGGCTGCCAGCAAGCCCCTGTAACCCTGCCATGGCAGGTGCCTCCCACCCCAGCAGACACCTATTAGTAGCACATTGTGGCCATCACAAATGACTCAAGTATTTTTAAAATAATACCCCAAACCTTTTATTCTACTACCCCAAGTACTGGCATTTCAACCCGCTTTAGCTCAGAACCAGAAGAAAGCGCCTGTTCCAGCAGGTTTCTGCTGGAGAGACCTCCTGCAACATCTCCTTCCTTAACCCAGCTTTTAACGTCTCCTTGCTCAGGGTTTTTAACCCCAGAGCTCATGCCCCTGCTCTGGGGAGAGGGGCCATGCACGAAAGCACGACACGCAGCCAGAGCAGCAAAGTCTCCGCTTCTCCTGCCGGGGCAAGGGGATGAGAACACACCGAGTGCTCATGGACAGTCCTGTAAGCTTTTTCTATCTGCAGCCGTGTGATCCGGAGAGATGGAAGATACTCCCTGGCTCCGAGGTAAATACGCTTGGACCCTTCCAGCAAAGCATATGAACGATCAGCATGAAGAGCAAATACATTCACACTAATAAGTAATTTTCAACCCATGTAATAAAACAGCAGACACTAACGAGTTCCATTACATCCCCATTAAAAAGTGCTTTCACTTAGCAGGACTGCACGGCCCAGGGGCTCGGGCTCGGCAGTTTGATGCTGCAGCCCAGCCGCAGGCACCGTGCTGCTGAGGCCACTCACGCCACGCGTGGGGTAGGAACTGCGGAGCCGCTGGCCCTTCGCCGCTTCCACCCGTCTTCTGCCCACTGGGAAGTGGTGCAGCCGACGTGTTTGTGTCGAGAGTGCGCCACATGGATTCTCCTGGTATTAAGAATTTAAAAGAGGGTAAATATCCCATAATTAAAAATTTGAAGCCTGCTATGCAGTTTTTTGCAAGTTTTTAATAAATGGATTGGGGGGGGGATATTTAATGATGCATAAGTGCTTTTATCATCACAAGTTTTTCATCCAAAAGCCACAGGTCTTGTAGGACTCTGCCAAAGCCAATAAGTAACCTTGTCCGCTCAAGAAAAATTCTGAAAACAGCCCCATTTCCTAGTTATTGATGACATTGGCTGTAAAAAGCGATACCTCCTCTAGACCAGAATTTCCTACCTGGTATATTTTGCTGTAGATATAGTAGCCCACAGTTGCTTAACATGTCTCCTAGGTCATTTCAGTTTCCAGGTGCTCATGAAAACATGGCAAAAGTTGACCACTGAGGCTGATATTTTCTTCGATGGATATTTACCCTCCATGCCACCCCTCTGCCAGCAGAAATTTCAGCAAAAGTATTTCAGATACTTCTACAAAGAGAAATGAGGTATAAAYGCTCTAGCATCCTTCTTCAAAATGCCTTAAGCTCTCCGTGCTTCAGATGAGACGTCCTGCAATCCTCCCAGGTCCTGCCTGCGCACAGCAGCCCTGGAAGCCCCTGGCTCAGCCCAGCCGGGGATGTGCCATTCCCACRGAGAAATGAAGCGTGCTGGCAATGTGCTGCGAGTCCCGGGAGTCCGTGTTTCTCTGCCATCAGCACCTTGCACCAGAGCTGGCCGGGGACATACATCTTTCTGCCTCATGCCTAATGTACAGGGAGGCACCAGCCAGCAGCTGCTCCACAGAGCTCAATTAATTCAAGCGGTGGCAGCTTGTGCAGGTGCCCTAAAAGCTCCGAAAGACTCAAGGTGAGAATCAATAAGATTTACAGGTGAAATTGCTGGGATATTTTCCTCTAAGCACCTAAGGATAATTAACAGCCAAAAGGCTCAGAGTCAACCACCAAAGTTATGAAATACTAAATCAGAGGCAGCTCCCAGTGGCTTTGTTCGCTCCCTTTGCAGGTTGTATGTTCACGATAAAACCATCAGCCACACACGGCCGCAAATTCTCTCTTTTCCCATGGGACTCCTGCTCCTTTCAGTGGCTGGCAGTTATTTAAATACTGTTTTACCCCCCTGCAGTCAAAGCAAAGTCCTGGGCTTTGCCATTCACATCTTACCCTGAGCCATAGCATAATTGCATCGCTGCTGAGTGTTTCTCCGGCGGGCAGCATGCTGGGATCTGTGCGCTGCATGGATACATATGGATCCGACTGGTGCTGTTCTCCTCCTCGGATAGCTAGGGAACTGAGAAACAGTGAGAAGAAAAGTTAAAAGCTTCTTGTTATTTTGTGTGCAAGAGTTCAGACTTTTGCCCCCCAACTTTGGAGGGCACCGGGCATCCTACCACGATGCTTTCCTTCCCACTTTTACAKCCACATCGACTCCGGTGCCAGGCACAAGCAGCCAGCAGCTCGGGCTCCGATGGGCATCACGGGGGTACCAGAGGAGGAGGAACTGGGCAGGAACCCCATCAAAGGCCAGTCCTGAATGGTGGGACCGAGCTGCCTGGCTGGCTCTCCCGCATAGCGTTCAGGTCTCCTCCCAGCACCCGCAGCGGTGGGTCTCCGCACACCCGCTCCCTCCCCAGCCCAGCCTGGCTGCCTGCCCCGAGCACCAGCCATCACACCGCAGGTGGCAAAGGACCCCGGGAGGGGACAGCGTGTCTCTGTGAGCAAAACCTGTACCTTGCACATGAACAAAGGGGTCGAAGCGGGGGCAGCTCCACGCCTGGCTCTGCCTGACCCCCAGGTGTGACCAAATGACCTTCCTTTACCTGTGGGGTTGTGCTGTCACACTCCTGGTGTGACGAGGACCTTCTTCCACCACGCACGTTTCTGCTCTCATCCCTGCTCCTGTTGCAGGGAGGTTTCCATGCTGAGCGGGTTTTCCTGGCTTTCCTCCCCACGCTGTCTCTTGGGGAGAGCTCCATCCTGCACAGACACTCCCCCGCCAGCCAGCACCGCTCACCGGGTGCACCCAGCACCCTGGGCACAGGGGGGGCCATGGCTCCAGCCTGCTCTGAGCATCCCCTCCTCTCCACTTGTGCCCTGCAGTGAGCCGGGCTCTCTGGCTGTAACTCCCACCCAKCCTCGCCAGCTTTGTGTTTGCTTTCCCAAATATTTTGCTGGTGCAAAGGAAACATCAGCCTGCTGAATCGTGAGCTGAGCCACCTCCGCCTCCAAGCTGAAGGCCCACGAAGTGGGAGAGATGATAAACTGGAAGCAAAGCAATGCCAAACCATGGAGCCGCACACACCATGCCTCCCCCCCCCGCCAGCCTGTCCTGGTGCCACCAAGTCAAGCTGGGGACAGTCCCCTTCGCCAGGATGCTACTGAGCCCRCCGCAGCCTCCCGATAACACCCCGTCAGCAGCTGATCAGCGAGTCAGAGGTAAAAGGGCTTCAGTAAAGTGCAGTGCCAGCACCCAGCCATGGCCACTGTTGTACAAGCACGGTCCATGGGACACAGGCGGGGGGATTAAGAGATCTGTGTCAGCAGCAGGCCCGTGTATACAAACACGGCAGCTAAWAGGGCTCGTGTTCATGCTTTGTCCCCAGGGAGGTCATCGGGGATGGGAATGGGTTGTGGAGGGGCGGACGTGCGGTGTCCGTGTCAGCCCTCCCTTCGACTGAGCAGCCGGAGGGGTGACAGGGCTGGGGACGGCAGAGTGAGATTGGCCTGGGCAAGGGGAACCCAGATAATGGATGTCAGATAATGCTGTAGTGCCTGGAAGGTCGTAGGGAGCTCCCTGGCTCTGTAGYGGCCCTCAGGAGGGCTGGAGAACCTCGCTTGGTCCTGGAGACGGGAGCAATGGAAAGTAATTGCTCCGTCAGTGGTTTTAAAAAGTCAGCYCGAAGCTGTTGCTGTAGGATAGGCTCATTGAGATCAGCACCTGCAAAGGCATCAACCAGAGTATCTCTAATTAACCCCAGAATATAGCATGTCTGCTTTCCCGGCTCCAGGGGGCAAGCAAGACTACGGGATGCTTATGGACACGCTGCTGTAAAGCGTCCAGGAGGATCCTGAATCCACTGCCCACAGAGAACCAGTGGGCCAGCAGTCCAGGCTGCAAAAGACTGTATTTTATGACTTTATTCTTGCCCTTGCCTCTTCTGCCCCTGTACTGTACTTCCCAACGAGCTCCTGAGGTTCTTGACAGCCAAGCGAGCAACGAGGGAAAAAGAGACCCACCCCAAGGACCCGAGACATCCTCTGCCTCCAACGCTGTCCATGGAAATTAATGTGGGATGGGAAGTTTAATTGCAAAGCTGGGGATGCAGTGGCTGTGTTCTGCATTGATGCATTTTTACAATTATATCAAGCAATATCAATTATATCAAGCAAATGAAGATGTCCTGATGACATTACCTGAGGGAGGTTGTTGCAGTGGTCACAACTACTGACCAGCTCCAGCCACATTGGGTGAACGGGTCTCAGGCCAGAAATGCAGAATTTGCAGGTGGATTTTGTTATGCCAGGCTGCCAGGCTGCTGGTTAGACTTTGAAGTTAAATCACAAGGAAAATAAATGCAACGTGAAGCTGCATGCAGTTGGAGCCAGGATTTCTCGCCTGTGTTTCAGTCTGATTTTCATGCTTCTCAGCTAACCCTATTCGTTCYTAAACACATTTTCATCTGACAGCAAGCAGGGCCAGGACTTCACAGTGGAAACAACAGGAGCTCATCCTCTTCAGAGAGGGACACTTTTCAGGTCCTTTCCATCCTCAGAAAAAAAAAAACCAAACATGAAAAAGCACATATTGCCCCTCTCCACCCCGGCAAGTTGCTTCTAAGCTCCTGCTCCCACAGCAGAATCTTGTCTCTGTTTCAGCAGAGCCAGCACAAGGGTGGCACAGGACCACACCGAGACAGCGCAGAGGGCTTTCCAGCTCTCCAGAAACCCTCGGCAACAATTTATGTCTTAAACTGAGATTGCCCCCCAAGTCTGCTGGGCAGGAGAGACCTCTTTATACTCAAGAAAAGTTTTTCTGAGCTTGCTTCCAATCTACAGCCTTATCTTATTATTTTGTAATTCCTCTCCTAAAGACGCAAAACCAAAGCTCGTGCCAAACCAAAACATCTCCGCAGTTTATCCGAGYGGGGAGGATCACGTGATGGTGATCCGGAGCCTGGAGCGGGACGGCAGCCAGGGCCTGCAGAGCAGCCGGCGACGGTTAATGCTGGTGGGCTCAAGACCTTCCCGGTGCAGCACAAGAGAAGGACAAAAGCCACATTAGAGGCTGCTTTTGACTTTCTCTCCTGTCTGGTGGGACAGGGCCACCAGAGAGGGGAAAACCCAGGGCAGTGTCAGTCCCTGCGCACACATCCCTCCCCTCCTGTGCCTGTCAGATCGCCAGCTCTCCCATTTCTCTTCCCAGTGGGTCCCGAGGTGGTTTTGCCCAGCACGCTCCCTCCGGCAGGCACGAGCTATCCCGCTCCACACAGCGCTGCAATTCCTGCACTGGCGCTGGTCGTTTCTGCAGCTGTACTTCCTTAGCTCTTAATTTAATAATTTACTTTAGTAAGCCTCATTAAGGCACCTCCTGCCCTTCTGCACGTCGTGACAGCACGTTACAATTGCCGATAATATTGGCAGAAGCCAAGGCACTGAGCCGCGGGTGCTCACCCTAACTGCGGGGTACCYGGGCACATCGTCTGCTTGATCTTCAGACAAACATGGATACCTCCTCCCAGGATTCTCCCGCCTGTCTCCCCCTCCCCATGCTCCCTGGGGGACCAAATATTTCCATGTTGTCCCCTTTCCAAGCAGGGCATCCAGTGACTGATGCAGGGCCCCCAGCTGCTCTTTGGGCACTATTTGGGCTGGCACCGTCCTTTCACAGGACAGTGGAAGATGCTCCTGTGGAGCTTCCCCAAGTGCTGCTGTTTTGGATGCTTTGCCTAGTGAAGCTTTTCTCCATGCAACCCCTCTAGTGACCTATTTGGTTGTGTGATAGCCCAAACGCCAGGAAAACCCCCAGGGAAATTGCAGTGAGGTTGGATGCTCACATTTAAACATTTTCTAACACACTGCATAACCCTTTTCATCCAATCTTGAAGGTCTGCTGGCTGCTGGAGGGCAATCCTGCCCCTTCATCCTACTCCCAGGGTCAGGACAGGGCTTGGAGCCGGCTCCTGGGTTGGACCTGTCCCAGCAGCAGCTGCTGGTGTTCAGAGGGTCGCAACACCAGCACGAGAGAGCAATCAGGATCCGTCCTTCCCTGGAAGAACCAGTTCTCCAGGGAGCGGCAAATGGCACTTTCCCTTGGGCAGAGGCCAGGGGCCCTGTCCTGCTCSGCGTTGCTTTTCAGATAGGCAGGCTGCAAGTCGTGCGCTTCATGTGAAGAGGGGAGATAGCGCAGCCGGGCTCTGAGCACAGGGCTCTCGGGAGCGGCCAGAGGGACTGAGTGAGCCAGCAGGGCTTTGCCCATGATAAAAACTTCAGCACCCACACGTGTAATCAGGAGAGGGCAGCCCCGGCTCTTAACTGAATCTCTGGTGAGACAGGCTGGGTGGGGTGACACAGGCACCCAGGACCCCAGCGCCGGAGATAACTCCAGGAGGCAGAGCTGGCAAGGGAGAGAGGGGGCTGCGTCTGACAGGGAGAATTTCCCACCGCRCAGATGCTGGTGCAGCCCAAGAAGTCATGCAGCCATGGTGGGCTTCCCTCCACGGCCGGTCCTCTGGGAATCAGCAATGCCAGTGCTGGTGCTCCCTCCCTCGCCCTGGGCTGGGCCGCAGGAGAAATCCCCCCATCCTTGCTTCCAGGGAGAGGAGAGCCAGGAATAACGGAGAAATGTCTGGGGGYGGCTCAGCACCGGGAGCTGCAGATCCTGCACCACCAGCATCCCCGGCTGGTCCCAACCACCTTCTCTCCCTCTCAGAGACACTTGCAGGCTTGGAGACCTGCTACTTGCGTGCAGCAGCCTTTGTGTGCCCTTGTGGCCAGGCTTGGGCTTCCTAAAATCATACAGCACCAAAGCAGGGCCTGGCCCCAGCTTTGCAGTCCCCACCATGCCTCTGGGGACAGCTCAATCCGTCCCCGTGCCCACCCTGCTGGCAGGAGCTGCTCCGCCAGCAAGGGCTCTACACTCGCAAAGCAAACGTTGGTCTCTCCCTAATTCTTATTTTTTTTTTAACCAAGGGGGGTGTTAGAGGAGCCCGGTGGGCTGGAGAAGATGCTCCCAGCTCCCTGCCAGGGGTCACTGTTTTTTCCCCCACTGTTTCTTTGAGGGTGGCACGGCCCCAAGCCTCCATCCAGCTGGTGGTGCAGCGCTGGGCGCTTGCCAGCCCCGACCTGTGACTCAACAAAATGACCTGCCCCCATAAACAGGCAYCCCAGAGTGTTCTGAGAAGGGGGTGTCCTCGGCCCCCTCCCAGCATCACCCTGGTGCCGGGTGCCAAGGGAGAGCTTCAGCTGCCTTGGCCAGCCATGCACCCCCGTGGGCTCTGGCTGTACTCCCAGCCATTGGGACAGGTGCCATGGAAAACCCACTGAAAACCTGTTTACAGCTCTCACAGCCTTGCACTTTGCCTTTTTTTTTTTTTTTTTCCCAGAGAGAGTTTGGGGGGTGGGGACCCTTTCCTCCTCTCCCTGGCCCCCAGGACTCTCCCTTGAGAGGGATCAGAAACCACCAGCGATGCAGTGGGAATTGCTTATCCTTCCTGGGAAGGATGAGAGCCCAGGATGGAGCAGGGAGAGAGATGTTTGGACTGTCACCGTGCCCCACGGAGCCCYGGCAAGGTCACGGCGGCAGCTTTGGGATGGCTGGGGACAGGGAGCAGCCCAGAGTCGGCTTGAATTTGCCGGCGTGCTTCCCCTTTCCTGCTGGGAAAGGAGCCAGGGCACGGCAAAGCCAGGGAAATAGTCCCTCGCCCTGCAAGGAAAATCAGTTTGGAAGGAAATGCTGCTGCTGGCTTCTTCCAGGCTAAGCCTGGGAGCTGGAGAGCCCCGGGAGCGGAGGCGCAGCCCCAGCCCRGCTTTGCTGCCATCTGCCGCCCGGCGAGCCCGGGCCCGGCGGGGACCAAACGCCGCCCAGCTCAGAGAGAAACCCAGAACACTGATTTTCTCAGCTGGGGGATATCCCTTTCACCTAAAAACATTAAAACCAGCCCTTTCCCTCTTTCAAAAGGGAGGCGTTTGACCTGTAGGGACAAAGGGTTTGCTTGAAAAGCAGCTAGCCCGGGGCCAGGAAAGCTCTGCTGGCAGGCAGCTGCCTGCAGAAAGCCTCCTCCTGCCTGGCTTCGGCCCAGAAATAAATCTGAGGAACACGTTGGGACGTTTGCAAAGTGTCCTCAGCGCAGTACGGGTTGATACGCCCTGGCTCTAGCTGGGACTGCCAGCTAGTCCCCGAGATAGCATCTCAGCTCCCAGAGCTGGCATCCAACAGCACTTGTGCCAGGCGAAACAGCGATGCTTCTGCAAGAGCGATAACCTTTGTGTACATATAGATGCAAATGTCTGTATGTGCAATAAATTTGTATAAAATCCCATTTTCCATGGGTTGCCAAAAGAGACAGTTTTTCRTTTCTGTGTCTTCTGCTCTTGGGGCCAGCGAGAACCAATTCCTTCCCCCCGTTTCCCCAAATCTCAGCTCCACAGACACCCCAGCTGCCACCAACCCCAGCTACGACCCAGAGGGGTGGGCTGGCAGAAACYCAATGGTGAAAAAGCCCATAGGTTTCATGCTCTTTGCAAATTTGGAGAGAATTTAATGGAACGGTTCCTAAGCCCCGCTGCTCCCTGCGGTGCCCTGCACTCCTCAGGGATGGGAGAGCCAAACCCCCCCCAAAACAGCAAGAGCGTGGCTGGGAGGATGCGCCGAGCGCTGGCAGGGCTGTGGCATGGTTAAGTCACCCCATGGCACCCCTCTGAGCCCCCTTGGGYCSCACKRTGCCAGGGRGTGAGTCCCATGGGTGCCAAACATYTGCCTTTCCCACCAACAGCAGCCAGGCCTGGAGGCTTCTCTTGCTGGATCCGGTGGCTTCCAGTCGTTTACGCCAAGTGTCCAGGGGGTGGCACATGTGGACTGTGGCCAGTGGCTCCGCTCGGGGCTTGGCCCAATCCAGCCCCCCTGGCTGGGCCCCGTGGCTGATGCTGGGTCACCCCCTGCCCAGGGATGCTACTGGCCAAACTGCCGGTGGGTGACAGTCACCAGTGGTTGGGAAGTCCCTGCAGCACGGGCAACATGCGCCTCCCGCATTGCTCCTTTGAGCTTTTCCTACTGCGGATGAGCACAGATTCAAGACGGAGCTGCAGACAGGCTGGGCTTGCCCGCTTGGCCTTCAGCTCCCGTCACTTACAGGTCTGGCACTCCTCTGTGGATGGGTGCTGATCAGTGGGGCACCACGGAGGGTGAAGCAGAGCCCTCCCCGCGGGTCCTGCCTTCCTGCCRCCAGCCGAGCAGGGATGCACGTGCAAAATGCTCTTGCTGCCAGCCTGCCTGCGCTGCCTGCGCCCTGAGAGCCGTTCGCACCCTGCCTGACACAGTGCTCTAGCTCCAGCGCTGGTCCTTTCTATCAGCAACGAGGATGAATTGCCAGGATGATGTACCAAGAGAAGCGGGGGATTCGCCATCTCTCCTGGGGTTTGGCCGTCACCGAGCAGCTGCCTGAAAACATGGCCAGCCGGCAGCTGCCAGACTGGCAGCACAAATCCCCAGTGCTGGGTTGGTTACTCCCCTCCTGGCTGCCATGCAGGTCCCAGGGATGTTTCCCTTCAAACTGGGGGCTGGATGTGGATTACAAGAGTTCAGCCTGGAGCATTGTACTCGGCTGCCTCCCGTGGGACAGCTCGTGGACAGGGCAGGGATGGCCATCTCCTCCCCTAAGGAAACTCTTACAGCTGCAAAACCAGCATCTCTCACCATAAAAACTCCCTTGAGCTTTTCTTCAAATATCAAACTACTCTGCTTGTTCGGGGACCACTCACCTGCCAGACGGATGTTATAGCTGCTCTTGGTTGTTGTGTTCAGCAAGGCACCAGGGCGTTAGCTGTGTGCACTCTTGTCAACAAGTCCATGCAGCTGCCAGGGTCACTGTCACTCCCCTCTGAAGTCCTGGTGGGGATAAATCTTCTTGGGGGATCTGTGTGGCATGGTGCCATTTGCAGATTGTGGCATTGCCCAGGGAAGGGCTGTCCCCAGCACATCACGTTGCTGCCAGCCTGCAGCGGCCGTGATCCAGTGCTTGGCACTGGAGGGAAAGGGCTGGGCTGGGGTGCAGGACGTGCAGGTTGGTCCAAAATGAAGGGGGGAACCATACAGGTAGCAAGTTCATAAACACGCTGGATTGTGGGGTTTGTGCTGCAGGCTGCTGCCTCTCACGGGAATCGGGGAAAGCTTCAAAAGGATCATCAGCAATAAGCATTAACCCATGGGATGGAAACCATATGGGGGGAAGCCACATATAGGGAGACAAAGTGAGGCAGAGGAGACCAAAGGGCAGGTCCCAGGCTAGCCTCACAAGCCACCTCAATTGAAGGGTAAGGGGATGTAGCAGCCTCCCTCCCACCTCTCTCCAACCCCCCACCTCCAGCTGGGGAGTTAAGGGGTGCGTGACAGGGCTGTCCCCAAAGCCCATCCCCACTGAGCCCTGCAGGGCCCCGCTCCCACCGGTGTCTGACACCTCCTGCTGAAAGCTGGGTCACCCCACCTTGGGCTTCACCCCACYGGGCTTCTGCTTCAGTGGGCTCCTAAAGATGGCTGTAATCCCAGGGAGGTGCTCTGGTCCCAGGGGAGACTGCACCACAGCACTGCACTGTCCCGCACTGCCCCCCAGCACCACGCTGCCCTGCACTGCACCCCTGCACCTCGCTGCCCTGCCCTGCATTGCATCGCGCTGCTCTGCACTGCATCCCTGCACCTC
>JASVER010000154.1:1687363-1718402 GCA_030449065.1 Oceanodroma leucorhoa | reverse complement strand
GCGCTGCTCTGCACTGCATCCCTGCACCTCGCTGCCCTGCCCTGCATTGCATCGCGCTGCCCTGCACTGCATCCCTGCACTTCACTGCCCTGCCCTTCCATTGCGCTGCTCTGCGCTGCATTGCACCGCCCCGCATTGCACTGCACTGCATTTTGCACCCCAGCACTGCRCTGTCCTGTCCCACGTTGCATTGCACTGCCCTGCACCGCATTGCATTGCGCTGCWCCCCAGCAGTGCAGAGGCTCTCCCAGCCCACAGCTGCCTGCTGTATTTGCCTGTCAACAGATGGAGCTAACGACCCGCCTGGTCCCCGGCCACCGTGCACCTGATCCCCAAAGTGGTGGGGGCAAGGCCGGGTCGGGGCTGCAGGAGGGCCTGGCGGGCAGCCGAGGGGCTGGAGGGATGGGAGGCTCGGCAGCTGGGGTGGCTGTGTCTGACACCTCATCCCCAATCTGTCACGCAGCCGTGGGACAAAATGTCCCGGCAGGCTCCCTTTGCACGAACAGAGATGCCAAATGGATCCCCAGCCCCGACAGGGTCTGGCGTGGGAGAGCTCGGGAGAGCAGCCCAGAGGAGGGTGATGGGCGTCAGCGGGAGCTGCAAGGCTGGGCCAGGCCAGGGGGGTGCATGGAGGGTCCCGTGTCAGCCCGGCCGGGGGCTGGAGGAGCCAGATCTCAGGTCTCCTCCATCTCAAAGGGTCGGGCTCCTCCGTGATTAACTGCTGGGCTGCGCTGCAGATTAGCCGCGGGACCGCTGCGTTTGATGTATGGGGCAGGAGGCCGGCGAGGGATTTTCCTCCCGTTCTGGGGTTAATCCTACCCTGCCTATCGCAGCCCTTTGATTGCAAAGCCCTGCAGATAAACCTCCTTAGTCACCAGCAGACAGCAGGCACCAACCAAAAGGATGCGGGCAGGAGCGTGGGCTTGGGGAGATACAGGATTTGGGAGTTTTCCTGCAGCAGCCAGTGGCTACGGAGCGTGCGTGCTCCTTGCAGCCTCAAAGCCACCCTCCAAAAAGGGGTTTTGGTGCTTTTCTTTTTACTAATCTTGATTAATTCTGCTTGTTTAACCAGAGATCTAACTTCACATGAAAAGAGCCATCGAAACCCCAAACAAGCACTGCTCCCCACCCTCTCTGAATGAAACCTTTCCAAAGTCAGAGCACTTCAGCAAATCACTAACACACCCGTGAACATGCGGTTTGGGATATGGCAATAGCCACACCACTCTGCCGCTAGCCCCAGCCAGTTTTTATCACACACATATAACAGCCATAAAAGCCAGCCTGAAACAAGCAGGGTTGTTTTTGCAGGAGTGGGCGAGTTTCAGATTTTAATAAGCCTCAGCCCCCTCATAATATTTCTCTTTAAATGCRAAAAGGCACCAGCCCAAAGCAAGGCTTAGAAAATTCCGGTAAAATAGCTTGTAAGTGTCTAAAAGCCTCTGGGCTTCCCTCTCCTGGGCTTAGAGATGCCACCTCTGGAGCAGTGCCGCGAGGCAAGGGAGGGTTTGGGGAGGTCTCGCCAGTCCTTGTCCCACCGCAGGGCAGGAGCTGCCAAGGGGACATTGAATGGTCCAGGCTGTGCTGTGACAGAGGCTTGGATGGTTTGGGTCAAGCCTGTCCAGCCAATTTGGAGACAGACATTGCTGCTGGAAGAGGGATGGCTGGGGATGCAGGACAGGGATGTCCTCGGCTCGCAGCACCACTGCCTGTCACCTGCCTGGCCACTGAGCTCAGGGGATTAAAGTCCTTCCAAGCCCCATGCCTGCACCTGACTGCTCCCCACAGCCTCATCCAGCTTAGTTTTAAAATACCCTTCACGTAACCTGATGCAGGCTTGACTGTCCTTCTATGGTGCCTGAATCTTTTGTCTTAATATCCAACCTTTGAGCTTTCTCATTGCAAATTAAGCTGATTACATCTTGGCCCAGCTCCAGCAGACCCTGAGACCGATTGATCACTGTTGTCTCTGGGGTCTTGGGAGGCTCTTATCATGTCCCCCTCCGTCTCTGGCTTTCTAGAGAAAACAAACCCCATCTCTTTGGCCAGGTGGGGCTGTCCCCTTGGCCATCCCTGCCACTGCGCTGACCCCTCGAGCCGCCTGCATCCTGCCCCGAGCGAGCAGCCCCGAGCCCCGCGGGGTTCACTGTGATCGGTCTCCGAAGGAGGAACCCCAAAGCCTCAAAGACCACCCTAGGTCGCTTGCTTTGCCTACGCACTCGAGTGCACACATGAGTTGAAGCCAGGCAGACGACTCGCAGGCTTCAAGTCAGGTTTGGCCACCTGGKCTCCCCCTTGGGCACGCGCTGGCCCCGGTGTGCCTCTCAATGATGCCATGTGCAGCAAAGCACTCTGCCACCTGTTTCGCTCAGAAACACAGCTCTAGTTTCCAGCAAACAAGATTCATCCGTTGCTGGATGGGGGGCATGGGCTCCTCAACCCTTCAAGCCCTTAAGTCGAGGCAGGACATCACGCTCCATTGCGGCTGGGGCTGGAGGGACCAAGCTGCCCACGGGCTCCAGGCTGCGGGGTCCTTGGATCCTCACCCTCCCTGCGAGGGGCCACCAAATACAYACACACATTTGCATGCACGTCTGCACACCCAGAGCCACACACTGCCTGTCCAGCTCTTCAGCCAAGGATGCTCCAACCTGAAGGTGGAGCGAGCCAACCTGACCTGCCTGGAGGTTGCTGTGCTTTGCCCAGCTGCCTCCTGACTTTACTTTTCCTAGTGAGCGACACCCCAAATCCCTCCACGTTTGAGGTCAGCAGAGAGCCGTCTCCAGCTGCCCAGACTTCAACGCCAAGGATATAACATTTTTCACTCACCCCTCTGCCTATCATCCTCCCCTTCCCCCTGCTCTAGGATTTAAAGAAAGAATGATCCACCAGGCAAATAGCTCGAAGCCGGCATCCGAGCAATTATAAAAGTGCTTTCTGCCAGCTGCTAGACTCCTCGTCACCAGTCTGATCGGTAGACTAAACAGCAAGGACCCGGGCTGATCCCCCCCTGCGCCTCTCTGGCCTGGAAATGGGGGGGCTCGGGGGAGCGCAATGGTTAGCATCAAAACTGGCAGCAACGTCCTAACGGAGAAGGCCAAGGGAATCCTGTGGCTGCTTAATGGAGGCAGGCGGGAGGGGGCGGAGGAAGGGCTGAAGGGACCCTGGAGGATGGAGCCCAGGCTGTGGGAAGCGGGGACCCCCCCGGGCTGGGGGCTCGCTCCCTGTGGGGTGAGCTGGCTCTCTAGCCGCCATCCTCCAGCTTTGCATCACCCCTCCTCCATCGCCAAACCTGCGTGTCCAAGCCTGGTGTGCCAGGGCTGAGATTTCAAAGGTGATTTTTTTCCCCTTCAGTTGCCCGAACCCTCCTCTTCCTCTTGCTCCCCGTGCTCTGCCGACAGMTAACACAGGCGGTTTTCCCTGGGGGGCTCGTACGGAGCAGCTGGCGCCGTTATCCTGGAGTCATTCCCTTATCTGGCAGCTGATTTCGGCTCCGGGGAGTCAGCACCTCTCAGGTGAGGAAGGCTGGGTTACCAGCTGCCCGCACTGGGCACCCACGGGGGGGTTATCAGCCTGGCCACCTCCTCGTCTGGCCAAGCCCCATCAGACAGCAGCGCTCGGACATCCCTGGGGGTGACAGGGAGGAAATGGGACATTGCAGCCGGAGAGCCCTGGGAAATGCCTTCTGCTTCCTAAAAATAAGGAAATAAAAAAAAAAAAAAAAAATTGGGCTCCAGTTCCTCTTTCCATCCATTAGCAGCAATGTGTGATCGTGCCAAAAAAAAATGAAGCGGTACTGGTGCTGGAGAGAGAGCTGTGGCTTTTATTGCTCTTATCTCCCGGCTTCTGGAGGAGCGCGCTGCCTGCATGGGGGTCTGGGCAGGGACACGGCGCACACGCCACAGGSAGACCAGCTCCTCTCTAAATCATGATTTACATGCCATGATTTACACGGAGGCTCACAGGTTAGGTAACTGCAGTAAACAGAATAAACAGACTTCCCTCTGGATTTATGGACCGACAAAAGGACCTTTAACCACAAAAGAAATGTGCTTTCCAGTCCTCTTCTATCACCAGATCCCAACCAAAGGCTTAAATGCTTATGTCAAGCCCACAGAGCTCAGGATTTGGGCTGGATTCAAACTTCTSCTCCATCCTCCCTGCTGCCCGAGTTAAGTCATCTCATAGTTCATCTCCCGTTCACCTCTCAGCTGCCCGCTGACACACACGCACACGCGATGCCAGAGGAGCCAGAGGGAGCAGGGGGAGAACTTTTCTGTTACTTGGGCTTAAAATAAGTGACTAGTAAATACCTAAGCAGGCAAAGGTGTGCAAGTGCTCTGCACAGAGGCTGCTCTTTCCCTGGGGATGTCTTTTTGGGGTGCTGCTGGTTGCTCAACCCTTCCTCCCCAGCAGCTACCCATGGTCAAGYGAAGAGCTTTGACTGCTATCACCAAGATAAACCTTCCCAGCCCAACAGATGCTGTCTAAAGAGAAGGGGTGTTTTTTTTCTTTTCTTGGAGTAAAAGAGGTGTTAGATTTTCATGTGGTTCTCAAATATCTGATGCATTTCTCCCCATAGATGTGGAAACTTGTATAATGATGATATTACCAATGTTTCATGCCAAATCAAAGGGTGTGTATAAAGGCACGGTGACCAAGAAGTCCTTTGTTATCAACCTTTAGACCATTATTTTTAATGTGGCATCCCTGCAGAAGAAGCAGCTGGAGAAGAGGACCTGTCCATCCCCAGACAGTCACGGCTYGTGCTCGGGGAGCTGGTCCCACCAGTGGCAGGAGCACGGTAGGGAGTGCAGGAGGTAAGCGTAAAACCAGAAGCCAGGCTGAAAAACTTTGGAAAATTTGSCATTAATAGGACTTCTTGCTTTCCTATACTCATCAGCTGAGTCAGCCACAGCGTCAGCCACACAGAGCAGCCCAGAAAACACACTGCTACCAAATAAGTTCTCAGAGCCCAGTGTTACCCCTTCCCTTGATAGCYGGAGAGGGAAAAGCATCCAGGAAAGTGCCGCCTTCCCTCCATCTTGCACATCTTTATTTAATTCCATTAAAAGCAAGCACACATATTTGAAATGGAACGATTTAAATCCACGAATTGTTCTAAATCCAGGAGAATTGCCAAACTCCCTGTTTTAATACATTTTCAAATTGCCTTTTCCTCCTGTCTTGGGGAGCCAAGATATGGCTATTTAATTACAAGCACAACCTCCATTTAAGAAACCCTTGTAATGAGGCTGGCGTGGAAAGGCATCCAATTTTTCCATTGTCTGACTGAGGAGCTGCGATGAATGTGTTTTATCCCAGGTTTGCATTTGACACAGCTTGGTGAGCGATGCTTTGGGGACATGGGCTAGCGGTAATCTCTGTGCTCTGGGCTCTTCATTATCCTGCCTGTTAGAGGGGACCGAATCCAGACTCCTGCCAGGGGAAGGAGATTTGGGCTGGCTGCTTTCTGCAGCTC
Source organism: Oceanodroma leucorhoa (assembly GCA_030449065.1). Lineage (NCBI taxonomy): Eukaryota > Metazoa > Chordata > Aves > Procellariiformes > Oceanodroma > Oceanodroma leucorhoa. The sequence continues at coordinate 1,712,920 of JASVER010000154.1, read as the reverse complement.
GAACCTGGGAGCAGAGACGTTTAGTCCTCCATGRAGCAGGCTGGGGGAAAGGGAATGGAAAAGAAATATAAAAGGGAGCGAGGTTTGGATCAAATGGAGGCAAAGAAAAATTGTGGTAAGGGAGAGAAGCAAGAATGGCATTGCAAAGAAACTACAACGTGGTCCTTGCAGTAGCTGCATGAAAATGTTTCCCTTGGCTTGCTTTGAGTCAGAAACAAGAGTTGACCTGTGGATGGAGTTGCTCCAGCTATGTCAGCAGCAGCTCAGCTCTGAAAATCACTGCAAAGAGCTTCCCCGAAGGCTGGGGAGACCCAGATATGAAGGGATGTGATGCAGCATCGTCTCCCAGCTGGGATGCCCTAAACGCAGGGTAGGGACCTCTCAGTGCTGGAGCCACCGCACCCTACCAAAGGGACCAGGGTGTGCAGAGCCCACTCAGCCCCACTCCAGCCCCAGGAAACCTAATTTAAACAAAAGCACGTCCCTGGCATGACAAGCAAGGACCATCCACTTGCAGGTCTCCCCATGCCATCAGGCTGCTGCTAGTAGGTGTGGTGCCACCCCATCAGCACGGTGGCAGTCCCCCCATCACGTACCAAAGCCACCCACTGCCCTCATCCCATGGAAGGGACCAGAGTGGGCTGCAGAGCCACCCTGGAGGTGATGGAGCAGGGTGGGGGACATCTCTCCCCCACCGCTCCCCTGCCAGGCTGTGGATTTGGGTCTGCACTGCTCACCCCGCTCCGTGGGCAAGGGGATATGGAAAGGACCCTGGTTGATGTGGGGGAACCCACGTGTGGTACCAACACCCACGGTCAGGGCTGGTGGAGGGCTCAGCCCGGCAGGGAGCCGCTCGCATCCCATGCCGGCTCTCCATCCCTCGAACACACATTCCTCTGGGCTCAGGGAGCACTGCGCCGGCTCYGGCTCCCAGGAAGCGGCCGGGCCATGGTGGAGCCAGCCTCCTCCCCATCCATCATCCTTATCAGCCGGCGCTGGCAGCCCGGCGGTCCCTGGCAGCGGGGCTGCACGGACGGCGGGCCGGGGCCACGCAGCGAGAGACAGGCAGGAGGCATCATTGCGATAAGCCACGCCGCAAACAAAACCAACAACTCTCCTCCTTGGGGACTTCAAAGCGCCGAGCTGAAATTTATACGGCCACAGAGCCCGTGTGGGTGCTGGGAGGTTGGGGGGATGTGGGCAGGACACAGTGCCGGGACCATGGTTTGCCCACTCAGAGCTGCGGATCCGACAAAGTCTCCTGCAGGATGTAAATGGGATGCAGGCAAGGAGTAAAGCAGGTTGCCCTGCACTGCGATGGGCACAATACGATAAAAGCAGCAGCTCAGCCCCAGGYGGGGTTGTGCCCCATGGCCGTGGGCTCTCTGTGCCCGTGAGCTCCCAAAGCATCCCATAAAAACGTATTCTGAGTGATTTGCCAGAAGCGATGAAGGCCATTTGCTTTTCACATGCAAACAACTCACCAGGCGTAAAGTAGCTTTGGAGACCTGCTCGCGGGCTGTCAGGCGGGAGATTTAGGGCTGTTCCCAAGGAAAGTAAGAGCCCAGACACAACCGCACTGCACCTGCCTCGGAGAGATCCCACCAGCGTTACCCCTGCTTGCGTTAACGGGGATTTTATTCCTCTGATGGTCCCAGTGAAATCCGTGAGACCTCTTGTGGCATGAGCTGAAACTCCACGTGTCCGTCAGGCATCACATCGGGGCATCGCGGCTGTAGGGTTGTTGCCACCCCATCCCCACTGCCACCGCGCCTTTGGGGACAGCATCTGGGCAGCAGGAGGGGAAAAGACATTTCAGGAATAACTGGAAAAAGAAGTGTGTTGCGGTTAAGGCAGGGGTGAAAGCATCTCACACCTGAGATGGCATTTGCATGATCTACTGCTGCAAGCTGCAGGGAAAGGGACCCAGAGAGGGGACCCGAGGGGGGTTAAAGCCAGGCGGCAGCACAGCAGTGGCCTTAGGGAGAACAGAAGTGCAGTATGGGGGGGATGATGTATAGCAACATGTATGCACTCACAAACATGTATACACACACATRTGTATTACACATATTAACTTCCAGCTGTACTTACACATATCTTAATTTTCAAGTGTAATAATGCTACTGAAACAAAATGACACACACCTTTGCTGGTAATTGCCTCTTTTTCTCTTTATAGCATTCAATTTCATTGAGCTTTGTCTGTATGCCAAGTCATGGTGAAAAATTAATGATCATTAACTTTTTAAAAAGTCTCTTAAATTCATATAAGCATTATTCATCAACAACTCTTATTTATTTGTCAACAAAATGACTCAAAATTAGAATGGCGGAAAGGAAATTAAATAAAATCAAGATAACAATTCTAAGATGAAGTAGGGAATGTGGGTCTTCCAACATCACAATGCCTTCTATCAAAGTGCATCTGATGGGACCCTTCTTCCCTACCTCCTGTGGGAGCAGCTGAGGAAAAGGGCCTTTTCTCCACAAAAGGTACAGGGTGAAATAAACACTTCTTCCTTCACCTGGAATAGGTCTGATTTGTGATTAATTAAGTAAAAAAAAAGTAATCCTTTCAATTTATTTCAATTAAATGCAACTCAAGTGAAATAGATGGGGATCCCCTTATGCCTTAAGTCTCCTCTCATTTACTAAAAATGAGGAGGGAAGAGAGAAAGGAAACAGAAAGAACAGGCAGCCTGATGTTGGAAGACCCACATTCCCTACTTCATGTTTTGCATTGGGGCAGACCTTCTTTTGCCTTTCTCTTCCTGCCATGACTGTGGCCTGGGCCTCCCTTGCCACACTGCTGCCCTTCCAGAGTCCTCCCCTGTGCTGCCAGCAATGACACCGCACCCCAGCCCCACATATGGGCACCAACCACCACGCACCAGGATYGTGGATTGCGCCARCCACCACGCACCAGGATCGTGGATTGCGCCAGCCACCACGCACCARSATCACARATGCAAACAAGCACCACAGAGYAACCACCACCCATCTGCAGCAGAGCTCACCCCCCTTCACCTTTTATACCAGAGGTGGTGATGTCAAAGCTGCCTGCCACAGCCTGATTGGCTGGTGGGTGCTGAGGGCGTGGTCTCCCTGCTCAACCCCTCTTTAAAGGGGGCAGAAGCCCCCACCCCAGTGGAGATGGTTCAGCTTTTGCTGGGAGCAGCCTGGCAGCATCTTGTTCCTTCCCTGCCAGGAGAGAGCATGCCTGCACATATACATACTTACATACATTATGATATCTTGTTTTAATTACATTAGAGCAAATGACTCCTTCCCCTATGGTTTATATCAGTGCTTTGGGTTTGTAATTTATCTTGGCACAGTCTAGACTGGAGCCACTTTGAAGCTGTTTCAAACAGGATGAGAACAAACAATTTCTCCAAAGTGGCTGGATTAAGAAAACTGGCAGCCATTCATCTTTGGGGGAAGGCTTGTGGCAGCGCCATGTCCCCGCTGGAGTCCTGCCAACCTCCTGCTCCCTACCCTGCTGGGACAGAGAGGTCCTAACCCCGCGAAGGGTGGGAAATAGCACCGCTAGCTACTGTGTGCGGGGGGGTTGGCAAAGGGCACCATCAGGGGGGTCTGTGCAAGGAAGACCTGATTTATTGCTAATTATTTGCACCTAGTTTATCCCCAAGTGTTAGAGAGGAGGTGGTTGTGCTGAGCAGATGGCACCGCAGCACCCAGCATCGGGGAGCATCGGCTGCGGCCAGTCCTGCTGCTCCTCCAGCCCGAGGGGCCGTGGTCACCCCATCGACACCCAGCGCGCGGCTCCTTCACCCATTCACCAACCCCTGGACAGCACTTTTCCTATAAACCTTATTGACATGTTTAGTGCAGGAAATCTCTCCTTATTTTCTTCAGATAAAAGTAATCCTGAAAACATCTTTACTAACTTCTATAGTTTCCCCAAGATATTTCTTTCTTTTAAAAAAACAAGCCACCACCAAACTCCGTCATTGACTGGGAAAGGTGGTTTTCTTCTAAATCACTATCTTCATGTACCCCAAAAGCTGGAGGGCTCATTTTAGGAGAAGCACAGTATGGGGAATATGTCTCCTTGAGCCCTGCACTGAGCTTACATGGATCCCCGCCATGGGCAGGGTGGGGGTCCCAGGAGGTCCTCAGGGCAACTCAGACCCCCGGGCCCTGGTTCCCCAGCCCTGCCGGGGACGGCTCTTCGTCACCTCAGGACCTAGCAGGTCGATGAAGAGCCGTCCCCRGAGGGCTGGGGGCTGAGCTCCCCACCCGCCCCGCATTGCCACAAATCCAGCCCTGAGCAGCAGCAGCAAAGCTCGCATGGAAACACATGTGTTTTCTATATTTTTCCACCCAAACGCTGGGTTTTTAAATATTCTAGCAGCACTGTTTGCTCGGCGAAAGCTGCCAGGGTTTATGACAGATCCCTCCTCCTTAAGGCTTTGAAATAAAGCTGTAAACATGCTTGCCAGGCTGAAGTGTTGCCTGTAAAGGGGGTTGCTCCCCTCATGATGTGCCTATTGGCTCCAATTAGCACTGGCAGGAGTCAACCGCAAAGAGAAGGCAGAGCTTATCCCTGGGAGTGAATTGATTTATTTACAGCATTTTCAAAGCAAGATGAATATGGCCTTTTTTTTTCTTTTTTTTCTTTATGAAGCTACCCATTTGCAACAGGGAAAAAAATCCCAACCATCCCCTAAATAGCTGGAAGCGGGAGGATGCTGTCTTGCTTTCCTCRAGATGGAAATTCAGCTTTGTTTAATAAGGGTGGGATAAGATCRCCTGGCATTTTTCTGAAGCTTTGCCCTGGCCATCGCCAGAGTGGGGGACGGGGAACCCTGCCCAGCCATGCCCGGAGCAGGAGACCAGCACCTCGGCACCGCGGGGTCAGGAGCCAAGGGCTGGTTTTGTCTTGTTTTGGGYGCCTCAGCGAGAAGAGCTGGGTTTTCTCGGGCTGCTGCCTGGGTACCACCGAAGTTCACTTGGGCAGAGCTGGAGAAGCTCAGCCCGGCCGAATTTCAGACCCATCTCACCCAACCATCCCGTCAGAGATTTGGGTACTGTAAGACATCTGTTGGGAAGCAGCGGCTCCACTCTCTGCTTCGGGGCTCGCTGGAGGCAACACGCTCTCTGCGGGACCAGTTTCAGCCACTGGTCCGGAGGAACAGCCACCCCGGGGGAAAACCTGTGGTAACCCCATGAGGAGACAAACCTCCTCGTGCAGGAGAGCCGGGGAGCGGGCCGGGCGAGACCTCCCCGTGAGGCTTTCTGCTCCCTCCGCGGGAAGCAACGGGAGGGAAAAGCTGTGTGCCCCATGGGCTCAGCCCTCCTCCCGCCCCACAACGCCACATCCAACCATCGCTTCGGCTTCGCTTGGGTTCATCACCCCATCAGCACAACCGGGCACCCGCCTTCACCCTTCGGGCTCCTTCCACCTCCGCTGGCCGCAACCCTTCTCCGGCAAAGCAGCTGCTTTCTGTCACGGCACCGTCGGGAAGGAGCCGGGGCCGGGAGGTGTTTGCACAGGCAGGAGTTACGGCCGTCGCCTGCTACCGACCRCGCGCTCTGCTTAGCGGGCAAGAGCTAAGTGGCCCGGCCATAACTCAACACCAAAGCTGCCCGGGCGAGGTGGCAGCTGACAACGGGGGGGTTTACGGACTTTGGAGGGCACTTTGTTAGTGGTAACCTCAGGGGACTTTGCTGCTGGGAAACGCTGGAAGCTTGTTGTGCTCATTAAAGGAGGGGAGGCGATGCAGTCGGYAAAGGTGGGAGTGCGCTGCCGAGCTCTGCCCCACGGCACGTCCCCACAGGTCCCCGTGCCATCRCGGTGGGTGGCAGCTCTGGTCCTTGCCAGGGCTCGGGGTTTTCTGAGGGGACCGAGCCCCCGCAGTGCCTCGGCCCCCTTTCTCACGCTCACTGGTGAAGGGAAGGGGTGAAGTGCTGCGGGAGGATGAGAGAGGATAAAATCATGACTCCTTCAGGTCTGCCCAGGGATAACCCGTGCCTCAGTTTCCCTGCAAAACCTGCTTGTGACATGCTGCCGCTCTCAAGGCAGAAGGGCAGCCCGGGCTTGGGCACCGTGCTCGGCTCTGCCTCTCGAGAGAAAACAGGCGATGCCGAGCCCCGAGCATCCCCAGCGCTGATAGCAGGCGCGAGCCAAGGCCCCGCTTTGGGGGGGGCCCAGCTCAGCAGCTGAATCAGCAAATAATTAGCAGCGGCCAGAGCCGGGGGATTAGCATCCCTCTCCTCTCCAGCCGTCCAGCCTGGCTTAACCCTTTCATCCGAAGTCTCCAAAGCCCTGAACCTTTGGGGTCTCCTGCGGGGAGATGCTGCCGCGGGGCCGGCGCTGCTAGGTGGGTGCCCAGGGTGCCGTGGCCGGTGTCCCCTCGCCCGAGCGGTGTCCCTGCTGCAGTAGCAGCYGGGGAGCTGGCGATGGCTCAGGGCAAGCCGTCAGTCCCGTGCCTGGCGGCTCGTTTGTTCACCTCCGGGCAGCCCGATGACAGCGCTTCCCTTTACTACCAGCTGCAAAAACCTGGCAGCTGATTTAGGAGAGCTCCCGGGGCCCAAAATGTAAACCGTTTTTCACCAGGAATGTATAAGCAAGCCATAAAATAAGGGATTTGAGTCTGGTCACATGGGACAGGCCTCCCATAAAATTGAAGCATTGATCTGTATTTTAGTGAGCAGCTTCGAAGCTGCCCAGATGATTGAAGACCTGAGCTTTAACAAACTCTGTAATCTCCCACCATACATCTGAAGTGGCATGTTTGAAGTCCGAGGACGAGTTATTTATATTATTTGTATAATACACGGTGAAAGGACATTAGCCACAGCTCGAGCACCAGTGGCGGGTATTGCTGCCGGGCAGAGGGAAGCAGCGGCTCCGCGGTGCGTCACTCCACGTTGGGGCTGCCCCGCACGCGGGCACACGCGTGTGACGGCTGAGGTGGCCTGAAACCGCAGGATCCGGCCGTGCTGCTGCACACCAGTGCCGTCCTGGCTGCCCCGTGCCAGCTGCAGCTGCTGGGCTGGGACACGCGGTCCTGCCTCGCTCTCCTGGGGGGGTCACCCCCTTCCTGGCATGTGTCACCCCTTTCCCACTAGGTCACCCCCTTCTCAATGTCTGTCCCTCCCTTCTTGATGTCTGTCACCCCCTTCCCAGCAAGTGTCACCTGTTCCTGGCATGTGTCACGCTCTTCCCAGCATGTGTGCCACCACCATCCTGGTTTGTGTCACCTCCTTCCCAGTGTAGGTCACCCCCATCTCAGTGTGTGTCACCCCATTCCCASTGTGTCACCCCTTCCTGGCATGCATCACACCTTTCCCAGCATATGTCACCCATGTCCAGCATGTTACCCCCTTTCCGGGATGGATCACCCTGCTCCCAGTGTGTGTCCCCACTGCGGGCGCCAGCCGGGCTGCGCTGGGACACACCACTGCTCATGGAGTCCTCCGGCCTTGGCAAAGCCATGCAGGGAAAAAACCCACTGCCACCCTTTCATTTCCATGGCCCAAAGTGGCCCCGCCCAGCAGCAACAAAAAAATTAGTTGGAGAAGTATATATTCACTATAAAAAGTGTAAATCTGGGGGTAAACTCAGACTCTGGACAGCTCTGGCGAGGCCAGAGSGATGCCTGGGGTACGGGCTGAGAAAGGCCAAGTGCCATTTAAAAACATGACTTGGTTTTCCATGTCTGGGAGTTGTTTCCTCTTTGCTGTAAGTTCACTTTCTGTGATTTGAAGGGGTTAAGCAAAAAATGGTTAAAAGCTGGAAAGTGTCTCCTCCAAAACCAAACCAAACCAGAACTATTGGGTTCACCCAAARCACGTTGCAACCTTTAAATGAAGATTCTGGGTAGCTTTCCTGCACCAAAATCTCCAGGTTTCCCCGTTTTATATTTTTGGGGACAGCTGTGAAACCCAAACCATTCAGTAAGCRTGTGGGAAAGGGGAACTCTCGGTTTTGATGGCAGCTCCCAAAATTCAGGGCTCGGTGAGACGCCGGCTGCTTCCCCGCCTTGCTGGAAGACCCCTCGGGGGTGCTGCAGGGACGCCCAGCATGGGCAGCAGCACCATCCTGGCTTCCCCAAAATCCAATTTTTCTATTTCCTGCTTCTCTCTCTTGAAGTATCACTAATCACAATAGGATGTTATCATCCAAATAGCCAATAACCCCTGGAAAACCCACAAGCCCCCCACCATGCGAGCCACAGCCGGGGCAGGTGCAGCAGCTCGGGCTCAGCCTGAGTTTTCCACTGCAGGCTTCAGGGGTAGGTGGAAAACTGTGCAATACTCAGCCTCCGGCAAGTATTTTGCGGCAGCCAGAGCCGGGCTCCTGTGCCTTTGGTGGGATGACGGGAGGCTGCGATTACTAAATCCCTTGCCCACTTAAGGCAAGCTCGGTGCTCCAGCCCACGGCGGGGCATATTTGAAATGCTTYGGGCCAGATTCGGACTTCTGTGCAGTTCAAGCTTTCCAACGGTGGCCCAGAAAAACCCCCTCCCCAGAATAGCCCCTGGCCACGCCACCAAACCCATGCCGTTGGGAGGTCCTTGGGGTGGGCGCTGCTATGCCCGTGGGAGCCYTGGGATGGGGAGGACAGGGGGGACGGGGGGATGGGCTCTGCTTTGTCTCATGGAGGCAGCCCCGAGCAGAAGAGCCAGGACGAGATGGCCGGGGCCRGCTGCTGCCGGGGCTTCGGCAGCCTCACACCGCGGTCCAGGCACGGAGGGGCCCGGGGGGACCACCACGACCCTCGCGGGGTGCATCTCTCCCACCCGAGCAATGCCCCTGGAAAGGGAGCCAGTCAACTCGGTGCCGCTTAAAAGAGGGATTAAGCGTACAAACCTGATAAGCGATGAAGAGGGTTATTTCTCCCAGTTACCAGATAGGATAGGGGCTGGGGCTGCTGGCGACGGGGCTGAGCCGTGGGGCGGGCGGGCTGCGCAGCCCCCCGCGCTTTCTTCAGGGGGAAGGCGGCGGAGCAAAGCCGCAATAAATGCCCGGCATTTCACCACATGGGGAAATTATTAGGACAGATTTTTGGCAGGGGTCAGAGTGTCACTTTAATAGCGCTGGCTTTAACGAGTGTGTGTGCGTGTGTGTGTGTGTGTGTGTTTGCAAGATGCCTGTGAAGTTCCCTTACCCCAGGAAAATTGCTCCAGTTACCTGCTTGGCTTTCAGGGACTGGGAAAATCGGGGTCTGGAAAAGACCGAGCCCATCGCTTCATCCGTCCCGATGACCAAAACTCCCCAAAGTCACTTGCTGCTTGGCCAGAGTTAAGTCTCAAACCGCATCTTGCAGGGAAATAAGGCAAAATCAGCTCCTGCTTTGAAGCCTTCCAGGAAGGCACAGCCCAGCCTCGGCCGGCCGGCGTGCCCTGCCCTCCCCGCAGCCGGCTGCAGGGCAGGTTTTACACCAAAACTGCCAGAGTCCTGTGGCTGTGTGAAAAATCAGCTTTTGTTAAAAAAAAAATACATTTTTAAAAGCTTTAAATGCGATCACTTAAAAAGGGGTGTGTGTGCGTGTAAATAATTTTAAGTCGGTCTCAGGAGCTTTCCTTGCCTGAGTCATGATTAGGGTTTTTTTATATATCACATCAGAAAATACTGTAAAACATACTTTCAAAGTCTCAGAGGACCTCGGCCTCCTTGGAGTATTCAAAAGCATCAATTACATGAGCATTACGGGCAGGATAGTTTGTACGAACCCTGTTAAAAAGTCAACCTGAGACTTGTGCCTCTAAATCCCCTCGCTGCCCCCAGGGCTGGAACTGATTTCTGCCCGCGCTTCGGCACTAGGAAATGTTTCAGTTTAAAAAACGTTGAAAAACATTAAAACCAGGCCGTATGCACTTATTATTGAGAAAATCCCACACAGATGGACTGCATTGAACGGCGAGCAATTATTTTCTGCCGTTCTCGTGAGTTAATGAGATGATCAGAAGTCCCCGGCGGCCTTCCTTTGCCTGCAGACYCGTGCATCAACCTCCTCTTCTGCAGCCTGGGGCTGCGCGGCGCTGGCACGAGCCCCTTTGCCAGCCCTGGGGCTCCCTGCCAGGGGACTGAGAAGGCAGCGAAGGCAGACCCTCGGTTTTTACAGGGCTAGCAGCTGTAAAGCCCAGGACCCAGCTTTTTTTGGTCCTGAAGGTGTTTGGGTGTGCCGGCGCAGCAGGGACCCACACGCTGGCAGGAGCTGGTATCCTATGGCAAACCCAGGGCTGAGCGRGGGCTGCGGGGGTTTGGCATGACACGGGTGGCCAAGACGAGAAAAAACGATTTTTTTTCCCCCTGTACTAAAGCAGGTTTGACGTTACGCTGCCAGTGGGGACCTGTTTGCCACGATTGCTGAGCGCGTCCCCCTTTTGCCGAGCGCGGGGTGCGGGTGTGGAGCCGGGCTCCGGGCAGCGCTCCTCCCGCCAGCGCCAGCCGGGGGGCAGCGATGGAGAGCCCTGGCCGGGCCAGCGCGCGGGTTGTTTACACCCCCCGGTGCCTCTGCGCCGACCGGGGCCCTGCAAACAGCCGGGCGTGATGCACACTCACTCCTCTGGCATGAGCAGAACAGAAGGTGGCTGAGGTCTGCACCCTTATCAGCACCAGAGCCCTAATTACTGTCCTAACATCTAATACTCCAGGCTTGGCCGGTACCTTACGGGCCTGATTCCCTTAGACAGAAGCTGTTATTGTCCAGATGAGGGATTTGAAGTCTTGCAAACACAAACCTATCCTCAAAGGGAATTTCTTTCGCTGACGCTTCCCAAGACAAAGAAATATTTCTGCCTGTGTGTTTGCAGATGGATCTGGCCTTTTTTTTTTTTCCCCTTCTGGATATTTGCAGGGCTGCCTGCTTCTGCTTTCAATAAGGAAGGGATGCGGGCAGGGGTCGGGACGACCACCTCGGTGCGGGGCGGGAGGGCAGACCCTGCTGCTGAAGGGGCCGCGGCCCGTTTTACCAGGGCGCTGGGCTGGGCTCCGTCCCCTGGCTCGGGGGCTGCGAGCCTGGATGCCACAGGGAGAGCACGATGCCACGGGGGGGGGCGCAGGCTCGTCGGGGGGGGCTGGCGCCAGGCAGCCGCAGGGAAGGGCGGCAGGGAGCCGATACAGGCTGCTCTTCGCGGGACGCGGAGCTGGAATTGCCGGCTTTCCCCACTGTTCGGCTGCTCCAACGCTGTTCACACGGACCTGGGCTGGACGTGTCCCCCGGGCAGCCGCTTGCCAACCCTCTCCCAAAATCTCTATTTATAACTGGGAAAAGGACAGATCATTTCTTTGTACCAGTCACTCGCCTCCAGCGGGACGCGAGGCTGCCTGCTCTGGCCAGGGTCGGCCGAGCAAAGGAGCRAAGGGAAATCCCGTGGCCGTCCTGCAATGTGAGTTAATCAAATCGTGCCTCGTTAGCGGCGCACAAGGTGAGAGCCCGGCACTCGCCGAGCCCAGGGCAAGCTCCTGCTGCCCGCGCTGGGATAAGAGGAGGCTCTCATATGCCAGTGGAATCAGCGATTTAAAGAAGTCATCTGATCAGTTGTAGCTAGTTATTATAATGGACTTGGCAACTTTAACGAGCTCCTGCACAGACTGGATTACCGCGGTCACTCATCCATAGTTCATTAGAGCTTCAGGAAGGGGATCCACGAGAAGTCATGAAATACGATCTCCTAATCTCGCCTAAGCGGGAGAAGCCCAGCTATAAAGAAAATACCTTTTAAAAATACCCGCGGAGTGAATAAATCTCCCTCGTCCTAAAAGGCAACGAAAGCAGACCCGCGAGAGAAGGCGATCTGCTCATGGGATGCGTTTTCTGTGCACGCGGTTAAAGAGGCTTCGCACAAGGGTGGTGTGCTTGGGTGGAGGAACACTGGTCCTTCTGGTTTTCATCGACTGAAAAATATCTTTCTAATGGTCTTCTTGGGGTTCCTGGGCAACATAAATAAATAATGGCTGGATGGAGGAATGGGACAGGCAGACCTGCTGTCCCCGCGGGCAGCAGCAGGCAGAGATCCCAGAGGAGGAAGGTCTGCCCATCCTGGAGGGATGCCCAGTTTCTGGTGTCCCTCTCAGTCCCAAATGCCCTCACCCAATCCGGGGCTGGAAACGTCATTTATGGCCAGTGAATGGCAGCCAGCTGGCACCCGCGCCCCTGAGGCTGTCCCYGACCGATCCCTTTCCCAGGAAGGGCGGGTTTGGCGTCACCCCGGCTACCTGCTCACCAGGACAGCTCACCAAGGCAAGGATGCTCCTCTGAGCGTGGCACGTCACCTGGTGCCATCGGGTCACGTGTGCGCGTCCCTAAGGCTGAGGGCATCGCCTAACTCAGCTGGCGGGGCTGGATCCTCTCTGGTGGGGTGAGGTGGTAGCCCAGGGCTGGCTTAGGGTGGGAGGACAAGGTGTCCCCTGGGACCTGCAGAAGGTGGGATGGGGCAGCTGGGGCAGTGGTATCCCAAYAGCTGGCAGTGATTTCAACAGCTGGTTCTGCTGAGATGAGCCATGTCCAGCCCCACCCCATGGGCGATATGAAGTGGTAACATCCCTATGAACGGAGGAGAAAGCAGAGCTCCAGAAAATGCGGGGCCGGATCCACAACCCCTGCACGATGGGTGCGGGCAGCTCTCTTAACTGGGAAACTCACATCGCTCCATGGGCGAAGGAGGTGCCACAGCAGCGGCGATGCTGGCAGGAAGGGACGCCCATGCAGGAGTTTCCGAGCAGGACATGCAAAGAGAAACCCCAAGAAGATTCCCTGTCCCCTATGAGCCATCCTGGCCCTTATCAGGGAGAGCATTCAGCAAGCGATTAACTGAAGACTTCATTAATACTGCTGCAGCTGGGACTGCTCAGGGGCTTAACCTGAAGCATGTGCTCCTCTGGCTGAGGGTCTTAATGCACTTGGTGAACATCTGGATATGGCCCGCCCCTTCCAGACCTTTCTTCTCTCCACGGGCAATCAGGTTATCTGGAGGGGAAGGAAGCCTGAAAGCTGACTCTGTCCTCCAGGGCCGCTTTCATTCCTCAGCAGCCCCRGGAGACAATTTGGCAGTAAGGAGCGTCGTGTAAAGGAATGTCCCGTGATGGACGGGGCTTAACGGGACACCTCCGCATGCACCCCTCGGCAGAGCGGCTGCAGGCGCAAACCCCAACCCRTCCCCAGCGGCCTCTCGGTGCGGAGAGGTGATGCCGGGGCTGGAGGATGCCGAGGCTGAAGGATGACCACGCTCACCCTCGCAGCAGGGCGGACGCTTTCCCTCCAGRCACCTCCGTGCAGGCACTGGTACCTCTGGACGCGCAGGCTCTGCAGACTCCAAACGTCGAGAAATGTTTGACAGAGCAGCGTACGTATTCCAAACATTGTTTGATTCATGTTTTAAAGTCTCACTTGCAAGCATACTTCCCCAGCTTGGACATCAATCACTGCAAATATGTTCTTATAAACAAAGCAATACAGACTGACTGTCTCTTCCACCCCTACCATATGCAGGTCACTGGGCAGCACCCCGAGGAGAGGCGCTTCCCAGCACATCTGAGCCCCCCYGGAGGACACCAGTACAGGTAGCTGGGAAAAAGCAATAGGAAACCTGTTACCAGTGGCACGCTACCACCCAAGGGGATGTATCCCAAAGGAAGGCAGCCTTCATCACTGCACCGAGGGTGTTTCGGTCCTCACAGTGACCAGCCGTCTCTTTGGCTCCTCATCTCTATCACTCCGTCCCCCGCAAACACACATCCCTGTCGTTATGGGGGTGATGTCCTGCCAGGCAGGGATGGGGGATGCCATGGTCAGGACAGAGTATTTCCCAGCACCCAGGGTTCCTGCATGCAGCTGCAAGCTTACATGGGTAATGAGAGCAGGCGCCTAATTTCATTTTATGTTTTAACCCTGAATGCCTGATTATCATATCTAATACCTACAAGAGCCCCCTCCTCAGCATTAGGGACCTGCTGCGCGTGGTGTGGGCAGGGGCRCATCGCTGTCACTGCACTGTCACCACCAGCGCTTCCCTGCCCGCACTGCCTGCAGGGACGCGGGGCTGTGCTGGGACGTGGTTGTACGTGCTACCCCCACTACCGTGGACATCCCAGACCCTACAAGCCCCAGCCCTTCCCACCACACGGCAGGGTCCCTGAAGCACACCCAGCTGCGGGGCCACCCCTGCCACTGGCCRGACACCCCGAGAGTCCTTACAGAAGCAGTGAGACATGACAGGGAGGGTGGTAAAAAATGTCTGCTCCAGACTCACAGGTTTTTGGAGACTTGTTAAGCAAACTTCCTTTCCTTAGGACACTCCAGCAAAGTGCAGGATCCTTTTGGTAGGCGACTCTTGCACTCCTCAGCCCTCTGTTTAGGAAAAATAAATAGGAAAGAATCCAGCAGCGGCGCTTTCCTCCCGCTGCACGAGATGGATCGGCGCTCGCCACCGCAGGAAAACTGTCCCACCGTGATCTAACCCAGCACTTTGTCCTGAAATGCTCTGCTACAGCTAAATAAATGACTCCTCTGGAGCAGGGTGACACATTCCAGCCCCAGACAGTGACACTGACAGATGCAATCAGCCTGCAAGGTTTAATGGGAACATGGCGCTGGCGGAGCTGGCAAAGGGAAATTCATGAGGGATTCGGGAGAGGATGAGGAAAACCGACAGCGTTTGCTGGTGCGAGAGGGAGGAAGATCCCTGACGGGGCAGCAGCGCAGCCATGGCACAGCAGTATTTATTGTGGGCGATTCGGTGGCAGGGGCCTGGCTGCGGGGAGGGGACAGAAGCGCAGTGGGACAAAAAAGGGGTCCTGGCTCTTTATCACACATGAGAGAGCAATCAGGAGCCRGTGTTGTGGCCATCTCCTGCATGGGAAATGATCAGCCCTGTGGTCCCACCATGACTCCCGAATTGAGAAACCCCAGTCCTGCCATCGAGCACGCACAGAGCTGCTTTTTCAGAGCAGCAATGTTGCATCCCGCCTGGGTTTGACCAGGCTCAAGCTCACCCAGGTCAGTGCCRTGTATCCAGCCTCAAGCCACAAGCCACATCTAGCAGGTGACTCAAGATCGTACAGTCCAGAGTTGAGCACCAACCTACCGATGGGAGCCTGCTCACTGCCCAAGCTCCCCATTTCAGCCGAAGCACTAAGGCGAGGGAGGCTTTGGACACGTATACGCCGGGTTTTCCTCCCCAGCTCTTGCCCTGCATCCCTGTCGGTGCGGGGCGGAGGGGCTGTATCAGTCTGCATCTCGCCTGAGTCAGCCCGGCACCAGCTGCCATGGCCTGAGATATCAGCAAATGGTTTGGCCACAGGGCTCCGGGGGGATAATTAGAGAGGAGACAGCTCCTGCCTGCACCCAGCTGCCTTCCCGCACCGCAGGGCAGGGCTCAGGGGCTGCTGGAGCCTGCCGGGATGCTCGGGGGGCTGCACTGCTTTGGGGTATTTCCCCGCAGAGAGGCAAGGAGGGCAGCCCCGTCACAGCTCCTGCAGCCAACTCCCTCCGTTGAGGCACCGCTGCGAGGGCAGGAGAGAGGAAAAAAAAATATCTTGCTGCTTCAGGGAGATTTACTGGGCTCGTTATCAGCACAGGAAGAGCCAGAGCTTAGGGGCAAATGGGAGATGCTTTGCCTATTGCGGTATTTTTTCCTACCGTGCTCTGACCCTGCCGGCTCACGCGGCGCAGGCAGGCGGCACGCTCAGCTCCGCCGCTCGCTTGCCAGTGAGTTTCGCAGGAGCCCCTTCACCTCCAGCCTCTGCTCACCAAGGCAAGGGCTGCTCAGAGCCCAGAGCAACCATGYTCATTAAAAAAAGCACTTTGTGTTTCAGTGCTGGGGTTCGTAAGCCCGRCGCAGCCAGTGGCGTGGCCAAACGCTGTAGCCCAGCTCGCCTGGCCGGGGGCTGCTCTCCACATCCAGCGTGTTTGGGTCTCAGCAGCTGCTTTTAACTGGGAATGTGGTTTGTAACCACAGCTGGGACCAAGAGACGGGTGGTTATGGGGCTTTTGTGGGTCTTCCCGGTCCCGCTGCCCACCTGCAGYTCACACCAGCCTCACCACACTACCTCTGGGTCGGATCCTGGGGCTTATTTCCACGAGATCTCAAGGCTGTGGCCAGCTCAGAAATTAGAGTTTTTGTCCTGGCGAGATGGGATGCTACCCGAGGGTCATACTTTATGCTTATTTGAACCCCCTGCAAATACACGGGGGAGCACAAGCGTGCTGGGGAGCCGGTGCGTTACAGGGGGTACATTCACCCGCTATGGATGCATGTGCGAGAGACAGAGAGAAACTAATTCCTCGTCCCGTGCCAAATAATAACATCCATACGAGAAAAACAAGGTCTGAGCAAGGGAAATGCACCCRCAAAGGCCTCTATCTGGCAGAATCAGAGAAAGATCAGCTGCAGCGCGGGAAGCAAGCGCGCTGCACACAGGAGACCCAGCCCATCTAGGGTTTCGGCTCTGGTTAATGACACTGCAAATTAAGCCTGTCATCTTTAGACATGATGTTTCTTGTTGTTTAGGCTCAAGAAAACAACAACCAGCCTCCAAAACTGTGGTTTCACAGCGGCGCGCTCCCTTCTCCCCCCATCCCCTCCCAAGGAAAGGGGGTGCACCGGCCATTGGGTGGTACGAGTGCGGCACCGGGCGCTCGCTGCAGAGACCCTCCGCCCTGGGATTTCGGCATCACGCAGAGCGGATGAGGCTGAGACGGCTTCCTCCTGGAGAGCTGCGGTGAGGAGGAGGACCCGTCCAGAAAGATCCCAGTTCCCCTTATCAACTGGCAAGTTCTTGCAAATCCATTAGTAAAAATTTTTGACCAATTGCATGGGTGTTGGGCTGAGCACCTCACTGGTGAGGGTCTCACTGGGCTGGGCTTTCTGCGTAAGGGGGGCAGCTGCATGTCAAAAATTCATCACCAAAGACCCTGGGATAGAAATATTTGTGCCTAAATCGCAGTCTGATCCCACTTGCAGAAAAAGCAGCACCATATATATACACATAGCATATATATATTTATATTTTTATTTATTTATAGATACAAATATATATTTTTATATATATATAAATATATCAGGATTGCTGGTGTGTATATTACTGGCTTAGGAAGTAYTGGGATTTTTTTTCTGTGCTGTAGGTGTAACAGAGTCAGTGAAAAAAAAGGACTTTATGAAGGGCCTTGACACCTCGTTGGGGAAAGGTTTTTGTTTGCCCTGGGGTGAGTTTCCTTGGCTCCTGCACGGGACGGGCCCTTTGGAGAGGCCACGGGAGCGCTGGGGCAAGCTCGAAGCGGGTCCAAAACCTTTCCCTGCCAAAACTCGCCCCCTGCAAGCCTTCATCCTGATGGAAAATACACCATGCTGAAGTCAGAGATGATACTCCACCGGCTGGGACAACCGGCAGTGAAACGCGGGTGGTGGCCCTCGCCGCGCCAGCATCCACCGGCTTTGGCCGGCTCCTGCAAAACATCCCCGGAGCTGCTCCGCCACCAGTGCTGGTGGGTTTCACCGCCCTTCCCCAGGAGCTTTTGGATTTATGGTGTAAAACAAACCTCTCTCTTTTGTCCAAACGAGATGCTTCCTGCAGAAACAGCTATTTTGGGTTGGTTTTTTTTTTATTTTAATGGCTTCTCAAAGGGCAGAACTGGTTCGCACGAAGCTGCTCCAAATGTTGCCAAGCAAAGTTTAAGAGAAAACTGGAGTTTCGCTTAAGCGTGTTTTAATAGGGAAGGCTTGTTTTTCCTTCATGTTCACTGCTCTTCTTGGAAAACACAGAGCCAAGAGCAGAAATGTCTTCAGCTCAAAGCAAACTATTTTGTTTCAGTTTTGAGAACTGGGGAGGGATCAGCATTTTTATGGGAGAATTTTTTTCCTTCCAATAAGCTCCATTTCAAATAGTTTTTTCTCCAGAGCATGTTAGGAGGAGTCGGATATTGACATACAATAAATAAAGTTGTTATTCTCTGCAGGTCTGGATTCACTTTTCACAGCACGTCCCCACCCTGTGACCCCCCGAAAGCAATGCGGCACCGCAGACCATGCTGGCACGGGACACCCAGCGCATCGGGGCTTTTCCCCCCGAAACATCCCCGCTGTCCCCCTACACCCACGGGTGCGCTGGAGGCACCGGCACAGCTGCGCCGGGGGCTGTGTCCCAGCTCAGGGTGCGGGATAATGAGCCCTGGGACGGCGAAGGGCTGGCAAAGTGCCACCCTGAACCCRAAAACTGGAGCTGCCTGGATCTTGGGGAGCGGGACGGGTCAGCTTTGAAGATTTCATCAAAAAGATGTTTTCTCACCCCAAACCACCCGCACTCGGAGCGCTTYGCTGCCGGATAAAAGGACAGAGCGGAGGGTGGCAGGTACCGGGGGGTGTCCCCCAGCGYGGCGTGGGGCTGGCAGCTCTGCAACGCGTTTGCGATTGTGTATTTYGGGAGCACATTCCAGAGCCGGCGGATGGGCCAGCGCCGGGACGGCGGCGGCTCCCGGCAAAGAGCCGGGCGGCCCAACCACCCCTCCCAGCCCACGCCGCCTCCCCCGTGCAACGCGGYCTTGCACGGGCTGTGCTTATAAAAGCCGGTGTGAGGGGGCAGAGGGCTGGATACGGCCCGCGGCTGGCAGTGCCTTTGCGTGTGAAAATGGTGTTTTTAACTGAAGAAACAGCTGCCTTACAGATCTCCAGATCCCCCCTTTTCTCCCTGTTTTTTTTTGGGGGGGGGCTGTAAAGCAAAACCCAAGGAAACAACACAAATAACTGGCCCCCAGCTCCCCACCATCTCCTCCCCCCAAAACTTGCATCCTAAAAAGGAAAATATTTGCAGCCCTGGTCTGATACCGGCTGCACTCCTGCTTCTGCCACCTCCCATTTATAAAACAGGGGAAAAAAGGGTGGAAAAAAGTACTAAAATTATTTAAAACCCCCAGCCCCCAAATAATTTTCAGTTGCAAAAAAAGTCTTAACAGACGCTTGTTAATTTTTAAAACCATCCCAATCTGCAGAAAACGAGCCCAACCTTGAAAAAACCATCTTGCAACTCTTGCCGTAACCTGACGGCCGGCCCGGCGGCTGCACGGACCTCTCGGGATGTGGGGGGGGGAACCGGGGGAAAACCAGCCCCTCTGCTTCCCTGGGAGTGGAGCAGTGACTCCTGCACCTGGAGGAGAGGAACCCTGGGATTTTGGGAGAGCTGAGGATAACCAGGATAATAAGGCACCACAAATTGTCCTTCCCCTCCTAACCTGGCATCGCTGGTGTAGCCTGGACCCAGCACGAGGCACTGTGCGATGAGAACTGCAATTGCCCCGAAAAACTTCTAGACGAAATGAATTAAAAACCCCAGGTGGAACTGCACAGAGAGGAGGGTGGGATGTACGGCTACTGGGAAACGGTCTCACCACAGGGAAACGTGGGCAGGACGCAGCTCCCTGGCTCCGGCTGCTCCCCAGTGCCAGCACACCGCACGGAGCCTGCGGCACAGCAGAGCCCCATGAGAGCTTCCCAACATATTTCAGTGGCCTGTGCTGCGGTCGCCAGCCTTCTGTCGCCGCAAAGCCAAGCGCAGAGGCCCTCTTTTACCTGCAATGTCACCCAAACAYGGTGCAAAATAGGAGGAGCACCAACAAGGGTCAGTCCCTGGGCAAGGCACAGTGCCAGCGGGACAGAGGGAAGCCCCTCTTTCAAGGAAGGTGAGATGATGGTATGACCAGGGACYGGGGAAACCCCTCGTGCACATGGGGCATCATGGTACCTGGCATGGGAAGGGCCCCAAGCTCAAACCGTGCCTCCTCCTGCTGAACATCGCAAGGCAAGAGACAAAAGGTCACACCAAAAGGTGTGAAGGCAAGCTCCTGCGGTGGCACCGCCAGGACGAGATGGAGAGCAGTGGGAGAGCGAGAAAGACACATCTCATGCCATGACCCACCTCCCTTTTCCCCACCGGCGYGTACGAGATGACCCAAACCTGCACCCACGTCCGGATGAGGGGAGAGTTGGCAGCAGGGAGCCCAGCTCTACCCCCTCCAGATCCAGCAGTTTGTCTCCAGCCATGCCCCAAACCAGATGCTTTAGACGAAGACGCCAGGAGCTGCCTTAATAAGCGCTTATGCAATCCTTCTCGCGCGGAGGAAATGTCTTTCCCAATCCCCAGCCATTAGCAGTTGGCTGATGCCCTGGAGCAGGACATTTTAGAGCCCTTGTAAATTTGCTTCAGGAGTGGAAAGTGGACGGAGGAGGGGAAGGCGCTGGTTTTTGTCAGGGACCTGCATCAGCYGGGAGCTCTTCTCCGCTTCTCCCCGCGAGGGTCAGCACCCAAWCCCTGCCCCAAGCCAGGGGATCGGGGACAGGGGGATGATGGTGGCACCTCCTGCCCTGGGGTCACCACCCGGCCCTGGGGCTTTGGGGGCTTTGGGGGTCAGTGTTGGTCTCAGCAGGGAATTTGAGTGGGGAAAGAAGAGGATTTAGGGCAGAAGCATCACTCCTGCGTCAGTGCAAAAGTTTCTTCTGGATTAAGAGAGGTCAACTGGGGAGCAAGCGGAACAGCTCTCCCTGCACATGGGTCACCTGGGCTGCTGGTCGGAGCTCGCGGACTCGTTTTTTCCATCATCTGCAATTGCATGTCCATGATGGGTAATGTAATATAAACAGAAATTCCCTTTATGGCAGGTGGAGCCTCCTTCCACTGATTTCTGTGGCAATGAGATGGGGGAATAGCACTGTTTTAAGTAAGACTCGGGGCACCCACGCCAGCTTGCAGTAATGATTTTGGGGCCGTTTCCAGCGGTGAGCTGTGAGGCTGCCGTTACCTTCCCTTTGCCTATTGTTTGCATCCAAACCTAATTGCAAATTGACATGAGCCGTCTTTGGGGAGCGGCTGCTCTGCTCTGCTCCGTCAGCACAATGAGCCGTTGTTGATACGGCTGCAGCAATTTTCCAGGTTAATTTACGGCCGCCACACCCCATTAGCGGCAATAAATGTGGAGCCCGGTTTTGCCGAAATTGTGAGTTATGATTTTTCAAATAAATACATTTTCCTATAAACCAGCGCTCTGTTTAGTTTGAATGTTCCTCGCAGACACATCCATCTACATAAAATACACAGGAGAGGAAGCTGAGCTGTGACTTTGCTCTGATGACATAAAAACTTTTGTAAACACAATGTCCTTTACAGTACGAGCAAGGAGAGAGGAAAAAAATAAACAGCGAGTGCCTGGCGCATCCCTTCAGGAGCACATGGAAAATTTAATAATCTTTTTTCCATAAAGCTTTGTTTTCCTTTTGATTTATCCAGACAGGGCAGTGGCTGCTTGGCCATAAATAGATTGTATTTCTTGAGAGGCAATGGTTGCAGTCATCCTTTATGTCGCCGGAGGGGCGGCGCGGGAGGTGTGTGTACAGAGAAGATGCCGCGGAGGATTGCTGCTGAGAACAGGAGCAGCCGGGCTCAGCACAGCACAGCCACCGCCTCGGCGGGTGCCCGGCTCACCCCCAATTCCTCCCGCTCCTTTGGTGGGGCTTTGACAGCCTGAGCTCCACTTGGGGTGGCGTGTGTGATGCTGTTGTAGGATCAAGCAGCCCAGTGACGTAGTCCGGGGGACGCGGGCAGCGTGCGGGCGCAGGAGCGCACGAGCACCGGCACGGGTGAGGACCCCTGCGTCCCAACCTCCCCCCGCCCCTACAAGACCTGCGCTGGAGCAGCAAGACWCGTGTGGCAAACCCTTCTGGGGAGGAGGGGTGCCCTGAGTCGGCTTTCGCAGCYGTGGTGCTCGTAGCCCAGCCTTGGCCGTGACCCCGGGGCTGGGTCATTGCCTATCAAACTGACTTAATTTCATTCACTTCTGCAGGTTCTCTCCCTCCTCACATCACTGCGAGGAAAATAATCCCCCCAGAGCAGCGACACGCATGCAGCCAGCCCCACGCACCTCTCCTTGAAGCAGACTCTGCTCGTGCCTCAGTTTCCCAAGGCTTTTTGCGCAACCGTTCCCCCCAGGCCTCCAGAAGCAGAACTGTTAGGAAGGTGCTGAGTGATTATTACTGCATTATTTCGGGCGAGTGCTATAAATACCCAGGGGCACCTTTAGACACAACCCAGCTGCCCGGGGGAGCTGGCTCAGCCCTGCTCTGCTCCTGCAGTGGCTGTCGGAGGGGGGGACGAAGGCAGCGGCTGGGTGCGGAGGTACCTCGGGGTGTAACCTGATGGGGGGACGTGGCAGGGGCCGAGGGGTGTCAGGGCTGGGACCTTCCCGGCTGCACCCCAGGGCTGTGGCGGATCCTGGGGCAGGGGGGATGCGRGCGCAGGAGGGTGCTGGGATGCTGCAGGGAGACGCTAGCAGGGAAGACAAGGGGAATATTTTACGGGGCTGCAATGTAAACAGAGCTGGAGCAGAGCCCCTTTTTATGGAGTCCCTGTCCTGCCAGGGCATCTGCCAAGGCCCTGATTTATGCTCCTATTTAGATAAGGGAGCCAGAGGGGGGGCAGCAGAGCTGGCGTCAAAGTCACAGGACACCCCGGGCTGCCGCTCGCCGGGCGCTGATAAGGAGCTGGCCGAGGGGCCGSGGCCAAAACCGCAGCCCCTGTCCCAGGGCAGGGCATGGGTGCGGAGCTGGGGGGCTCTTGCTGGTATTGGGGTGCTGGGGGCTGCGGAGACCTGGGATAACCTCACCCCCCCATCCCGACAAGCGGCACCGGCCCCCCCTCACTATTGCCTGGCCGTGAGGGGAGGAAATCTTTCTCTGGGAAGGATTTGAAGGAAAACAGGTGGAGAGAAACGTGGTTCCTCCCGCCATGCCAACCATAAATCACCTAATTCGAACCGCTCGGYGTTTCCCCCCTGCGCTAGTGGGGAGACGTGAAATTAAAGAAACTCACCAAAAGTTTGAGAAGTGCTAAATTTGGACGCCATGATAAAGGCAGTCTGGTTTGATTTAGAAGGTGTCGGCGTGAAAAGGGCTCCGGTTTTATTATTTTATTAAAACACGAAAGATTAGAACGATTTTCCAAAGGAAAATCAACCCGCTGGCCCCACTATTTGCTCAGCTGAGCGCTTCCAAAGTGCGCAGGGTCCAGGGACCTCCGGCGGGGGGGATGAAGCGAGATAACACCCGGGCTTGGGCTGGGCTTACCTGGCTCGGCAGCTGGAGGCTGGAGGTGGCTCTGGTGCATGGCTCAAGGTGACGGCTCCGAGCTGGATGTGGCTGTGAGTGGCCTGTGCAATGCAGGGCTATGGGGATAGAAGGCTTTTTTTTGGGGGGGAGAGGTGTTTTCGAGGGATGGGGTTGGGTGGCACAGACCCCAGCCTGGAGGTTTGCTGGATCAGGGCTTTTACAGGGTCCGGGAGAGGCTCGGCGAAGCCAGGCTGGTTGGTCAAGGGGAGCAGGGCACTGCAGGTGGTGCTGTGCCGGCATGGCGGGGGGCAAGGCATGAAGCGGGACCCCTGCCCCTCTCCCAGGCGGGCACTGGCCCCCGACAGCTCCGAGCTGGGCTCAGGGATCCCACCCAGCCACTGGCATTTTGGAGGAAATCGGGGACACTACGCCCTACCCAAGGCCCGACGCTAACGGGAGAGTAATCACTAGCAAATGTTTGCAGGGCGCTTGTTTAAAGGGGGTGGGGAAGGGGGGGCTTTGCAGCAGCTAAGAACAAAGCGGGGGGGAGCGAAGTTGGGCAGATCCGGTACGGCCACCCCCTCCCTCCGGCCGCCGGGGCCCGGCAGAACTGGAGACCCGCTTGCACCCTGCCCCGGCCCCCCCCGGCCTCCTGCCTTTGCAACTCGCCTTGTAACAACTAACGATGGAAAATCCGAGGCATTTAAGTGGCTCCCGAATCCGCCCGGGAACCGTGATTGAGAGAAGTCAAATAAAATTTGTCATCTTTAAAATGCAGGAGGACGTTAATGGTGTGTTAGCCCGGATGATTAATACAAGCGCCTGCAAACAACCCTCCAACGTTTCCACCCTCCACTGCAAGATGAATCGCTGGAAAGCGCCGTTAATCGCTAACATACCTTGGGCCCAAAGCCCCTTCCTGCCCCGCCGCGCTGTGATCGCCACCGCCGTGCCCAGGCTGTCCTCACTGGGAGTTACTGGAGCAAGAGCAGGGGTCRGCCCCAACATCACCCGGCCGGGCTGGGGGCGAAGTGCGGGGGCTGGGAGCTGTCGCCCTGSGGATCTGTCTCCCGTGGGTGCAGAGGCGAGCGGGACATGCTGTCCATAGCAGGGCCCCACGCTGGGCTTGGGTTTGGGGGCTGCAGTGAAGTACAAGATCCCAGCCCCAGCAGGACCCCCCCAGCCTTTTTGTGGCCAGGCTGGGACAGGGAAACGCAGGGCAGGTCCCCACTGCCCTATCGTAAATATGTTTGTGTGTGTGRCTAGTATAATTTTTATGTATTTATGTATGTGTGTATAGTGTCTGTGCATGGATGTGCAGCATACACGTGTTTATATGCCACGCATGCAATGTGTATGTGTGTATACACAGTATGTGTGTGTAATATATATATGGTAGCATAGTGTGTGTAACGTGTGCTGCTGGTGTGTGTATATAATATATACGGGTGCAGTTAAGCGCATGTGTGTAACACATTTGTGGTGTGTGTGTACAGCACGGATCGGTGTGCAGTGTGTGCAGCACCTCTATGTTTGTGGTRTATGTAGGCAACACGTCTGGTGCATTTGTGTGAGCAGCACGTGTGCGTGGTGTGAGCAGCACGTGCAGCAGGCGTGTGTGCAGCATACAATTGCGCAACACGGGTGTGTACTGTACACGCGTGCAGCGTGCCTGAAGGTGTGCAGCGCACATCTGCGTGCAGCGTCCATTTGTGCAACGCGGGTGTGCGCACAGAGCACTCGTGGGCAACGTRCCCCACGTGCAGGGAGCCCACCCGCCATCACCGCCGCCCCCGCCATGCCCAGCCCGGGGTCGCCCAGCCCAGCCTCCCTCCAGTTCCTTCGCCTCCTCCTCTCCCCCATCACCCCGCTCCCTCGGCGGAGGCTGCTCATGCCCCGGCTCCGGGTGCGGCACCGAGCGCCCCGCACTGCCCGGCCGGCCCCGCCGCCTCCCCGCGCTCCGCTCCCACGGGGCCGAGCCTTCCCCGCGTGGGGACGGGACGCGCTGGCCCCGGGGCCGGGCGCTCCCCCCGCCAGGGACTCCGGCTCTTGGGAAGCTGAAAGCCCCCGGGTCACTGCGGCCCCGCAGCGCCCAGACGGCCCGGCCCGGCCGTCGGGGGTCCGGGCACCCGCGGCTCCCCCGCACCCGCTGCCGCCTCTCGTCCCCCGCCGGGCGCGGCGGCTCTCCGTGGGGGGCTCGGACACCCCCGCCCCGGGAGCGGGGAAGCGAAGGGGATCGAAGCGCGACGGGGCGGGGGCACGGGTGCCSCCTCGGGCCACTCCTCACCCCCTTCTCCCTGCAAGCAAGGAGCAAGCGGGAGGCGAGAGCAAACAGCGGAGGTGTGAGCCCAAATAAACCGAGTCAACAGCGCGGCGCACGCCCCCTCCGCCACCCCGCTCCCCCCGGGGCCCCCGAGCATCCTCCCCTGCCCATTGGCTCCGCGGCGGGGGGGGCCCGGCCCTATATAAAGGCCGGGCTGGGAGGCTCCAGAAGG
>JASVER010000154.1:1663836-1687303 GCA_030449065.1 Oceanodroma leucorhoa | reverse complement strand
AAAAAAAAAAAAAAAAAAAAAACAAAACCAACAAACCCAAAACCCCAAACCCCAACCGCCCCAATCCAAACCCCAAAGCCAGCCACCACCATCGCAGCCCCACGCCGGAGCCGCGCTCCCCCCCGCCGCTGCCTGCCGCGCCCGCCCGGCGGGGAGCGCTTCCCGGCCGGCCGCCGCGGCCATGGTGCGCTGCTGAGCGCGGCCCCCGGGGCCAGCGGGGCGGACCATGAACCTGGTGGGGGGCTACCAGCACCACCACCATCACCACCACATGCTGCACGACCCTTTTCTCTTCGGGCCGGCGGCGCGGTGCCACCAGGAGCGCGCCTACTTCCCCGGCTGGGTGCTCAACCCGGCCGAGGTGGCCCCCGAGCTCGCCGGGCAAARCCCTAGCTACGGCCCCGCCGAGTACGGCCCGGCCGGCCCGGGGCGGCTGGAGGCTCTCAGCGGCCGCCTGGGCCGGCGGAAAGGGGTCGGGGGACCCAAGAAAGAGCGACGGAGGACGGAGAGCATCAACAGCGCCTTCGCCGAGCTCCGCGAGTGCATCCCCAACGTGCCCGCCGACACCAAGCTCTCCAAGATCAAGACCCTGCGCCTGGCCACCAGCTACATCGCCTACCTGATGGAGGTGCTGGCCAAGGACAGCCAGCCCGGGGACACCGAGGGCTTCAAAGCCGAGCTCAAGAAGGCCGACGGCAGGGAGAACAAGAGGAAACGGGAGACGGTAAGAGGCGGGCCGGGACCCCGCTGCCCCGCTCTCCCCGGGCCGGGAGCGGGCGGGGGAAGCCCCGGGGCTGGGGGTAAAAAGAAACCCTTCCCGGCCCTGCTGGAGCCGGTTTTTTTTTCCAGCTTAAAAATAAAAACCCACCCGTGGGGGGCACCTCGGCGGAGAAAAGCTCGTCCCGACTTGCCCGGAGGGCTCCCGACGGGCCGGGCGGGCTCCCGGGCCCTCTCCCCGAGAGATAGACCCCCGGGACTGGCCGCGGYGGAGCCTCCCGCCGGTTCGCCCTTCCCCTCTCCCGGCCGCTTTCCCGGGACGAGCGGGAGCGGGTGCGTTTCGGAGCTAGGGCGGCCGCTTCTCCAACTGCTGCAGCGGGCCGAGTGGGGGAGTGGGGACCCCAAAAAACCCTCTTTATCCTCGGGCTGATAAAAGCCGCTCGGAGCCGCGGGGCTCAGCTGCAGCCCCGAGGCGGGCGCAAGGTGCGGGCGGCCGGCGGGAGCCCTCCCCGGGACCTCCGCTCCGCTCCGCTCCTGACCGCTCCTTTCTCCTCCCCTCTCCCCGTCTCCTCTCCCGCAGCAGCCCGAGGTCTACTCGCAGCCTTTGGGCCACGGCGAGAAGAAGCTGAAGGGCCGGACGGGTTGGCCCCAGCAGGTCTGGGCTCTGGAACTGAACCCCTGAGGGCTGCCCCGCCGCCCCGACGGCGCTCCCCGCTCGCCCCTCCATGTGCAATGTCGGAGAGAGCCCGGCCCGGCCCCCGGAGCCCATCCAGGCGCAGGATGCGGGTACCCGGCCCGGCTCCCCCCGCCGAGACGGATGCTCCGCGGGAGACAAGCGAAGGGCGCCTTGCGGGGCCGGATCCTGCCCGCCCCGTCGGGGGCCATTTCCCCCCTCGCCCCTTCCCCCGTTTGCAGTATTCGTTGCTCCTTCCCGTTGTCAGCAGCGATCGGCGGCTCCTGCCCTCCCGGGCCGGGCTGAAACGGTTTGATTCATTTGCTGTTGTAAATACGAGCCCCCYGTCCCCGTCCCCGTCCGCTGCCTGACCGACGTGTGGCTGCGGTGAAACTACCTAGAGGTGCATTTGGGAACACTCCTGTGCCGGGTTTTCTACCTCAGATCTGCATGACCACTTCCCGAGGGACCGGGCGCGCCACACCACGTATTTAAAACTGAATAATTAAAAAAAAAATTAAATAAAATTTAAACTTTACGCAAACAGCCTCGGGTCCGACCCCTCTGCCTTCTCCTGCTCCTGAGATCGCGCTGCAGCCGCCGGGCCCCCTGCCCTCCTGCCCGCAGGGGTGAGGGGTACTGCGGGATTAAGGACTCCCCTTAAGTCAGTGCCTTACTGTGGGGCTGATCCATGCAAGGGAATTCCCTCCCGTGGGGCTCGGTCAGCTCCGTGGGATCCTTTGGAAGTTCTTTATGCCGTGCTTGCTCACCCCAGGAGCTGGCAGGGCTCTGCGAACGTGTACCCACAGTCTGCCCCAGGGCACAAACTCTGCCCCTGCCCTACAACCCCTTCCCTCCTGACCCAGGAGACCTGCTAGAGGGACYGGACTTGTATTTGGCTTGGGGAAGGATGGCAGGATCGGGCCTTTACAGCAGCTGGATGGCACGAGCACCGTAGAGCTGTGGAGCCCCAGTTTCACTGCTGCCACGCAGAGAACCAGGGCTCGGCTCCYCTTCCCTGCCCAGGCAGCTCCCCTGCACAGCTCTGGCACCGGCAGCACTTTCTCGGAGGGATCCCCTCTTAGGCGCTGCCTTGGCCACATTTTGGAAGGAGCAACATCCCCTCCTCGCTGTSCGAACACAACAGACACCACCAGCCTCAGACACACAACGCTCACGCAGCCCAAAGTCATCTCTGTCACCCCTCAGGCATAAATTCTTAATAATCCTTAATAATTAAAGTGGAATCCTCGTTCCTTTATTCTGTGCACACACAGCTCTGTTACTGAAGGGTGGCTTCCAAGAGGTGAGTGCATGGGCTCAGGGCCCAATCCTGCATTCCCAGCCTGGCCACGCTGCCGTTCCCAGAGACACCAGGATAAGCCCTAACGCTCAGCCAGGGCAAAGAAAACCAAGACGGGGAAGAGTTGTACGTTATTGTAGGGTTAATCTGAGGGCTCAGCTGGGAGCATTAAATTTTCTATTTTAAACCAAGCTTTTTCTTGCAACTAAAGGTATAGAAATAATGATGCAACATCCGTAAATCGCTGACACGTCGATCAATCTGTGCATGTGCAGCCGCACRCATAAAAAATACACCAGCTCACCCCTGGGGAAGCAGCTCGGGTTTTATAATCACTTYGTGCGTGTGTACAAATACAGACGGATGGACACACAAATATTGGGGGGTATGGCCGGCATAATTAAAGCTTGCAGAACGACCAGGCTGTGTGAATCAGCCTTCTCTCGCTTCGGAGCCGCTGCACGGCTGCTTTCCCAGCCCCAGATCTGTTTTCTGATCTCTTTGAATGAGGCTGAGATGAAAATTGACTGCCTGAGCAGAGCAATGCCCACAGTGGTATTGCTTTGTTCAGGCTATAAAAAGTTTAGCATGGCACTGAGTCCAAGAGTGAAGCTAGAACAGGGCATTTCTAAAACCAAACACATTCAAGCAAAAAAAAAGAAAAAAAAGAAAATGTACAGAAAATCAGCCCCAAATATCCTATTTTATGGTTGTTTCACAATCTCTTAAAGGGCTGGGTTTTTACGGAAAAACTCCCAAGCCATCACTAACAYGGTAACCCAGCGCCCCATAAACATGTCCAGCCCCAATCCTGTTTACATGTGCCAGCCCGTATCCATACGGCACCAGTCGGGGCTGCCCCTCGGCATCGGATGAGAGAAAGGGTTAAACGGGGACCTGGGACTCGCTCTGCTGCGTAAGGCGGGGGGGGGACTGCACACAGGAGTTGGTGTCTGYGGTCCCGCCACACCAGGCTCTAGCTGGAACATCGTTTGCAGCCTGGGGACCCTCCCCTACCCCACCAAAAACCTCTGGTGKTTTTTTCTTACGAGTTTCCAGCTTTGCTTCTGGGAAGGGGGCACCCTGCGCAGCCGGGGCAATGCTCTGCCTGCGTCTGCAGGACTGTTGCTTTTCTTACCACARGTTTCTGGTGGTGGTACCTGCTGGCTGCAGACTTCTGGGAAAGGTGTCCCCAGTGCCAGCCTCCCTTGCTCCTTCCTGATTTTGCAAGTGAAAATGCTTTCCGTTTCCACCTCTGCAGAGGGTTTCCCTGCCCAGCAAGGGGATTTTCCTGCGAGACCRGCTCAGAGTTCTGGGCAAGGGTGGGTGAAAAAAAAGCACTAAACATTTCCTGTACCAGGGCTTCACTGCTCCCCAAAACACTGCTCCCCAAAACACAGGCTTTGGAAGGGACGTATTTGTAAGCAGTGAGCTCTGTCCCCACCTCGGCACCGCAYGGGTGGCTCCACCGCTCTGGGACCGGGAAGGGGTGTTGATGCTGAGCTCAGCACTGGTTCCAGCCTAGGATGGGGTCACTCCCTTCACCCCCAAAGGGAGAGGAGCTGCAGGGGAGGTGGGAGCCCGGCACAGGGGCAGCCCCTCTTCCTCAGGCAGCAAACCTGAGCGGCTGGGAGAGGCGTCCCGGCAGCCTCCGGCGGGCAGCAGCAGGGCTCCCGGTGCYGGCTGCATCAACCCTGGGTGGGAGAAGAATGGTTTGGCCACCAGCTTTGAATATTTGGCCATCTGAGAGCCTRACTCATTGGCCAGGGGAGGTTGCCCTGCACACACCTACAGCTCGACCCTGCTGTGAACTTGATGCCGTTGGGAAGCAGCATGTTCCCGGCACGCAGGCTTGAGTCTGCAGTTGCCCRGACAGAAGCACACGCATGCAGGGATCGCTTGGCCCTGGGGCAACTTCATACGTGCCGTGTCCCCTGCTGCTGGAATCCAGCCACGAGGGACGGTGGAGGGGACCTGGCCGCCCTGCTGCCTGCCCTGCCYGGCCCCTCGACCCCTGCCTGGCCAAGGGGGCAAGCGCTGGGGGCAGAGAGGCTGTCAGGCGCTTCCCACCCCACGCTCTGCACCCCTGGGGTTTGGCGTGCAAAGAAATGGCTCCTTTTTTGCCATTTTTTTTTTCCTCCCTTGCTACCAAGCCCAGACCCTACTTGTTGTTGTTGTAGGTATTTATGGGCCTGTTTATCTGATCTCGGGGGAGCCTATTCTTATCTCAGAAGCAGCAAGGGAAGGGTTACACTGGACAGCTCAGTAGACAGTATGGAGCCAAATAAAATACCAATCTGACAAAAAAAAAAAAAAAAAGAAAAAAAAGGGAAAGAAACGCCCAGCCCCAGCCACCCGCTCACCCAGGAGTGCGAGGGTACCTGCAGCAAACCTGCAAGGCCAGGGGAGCGTCTGATATTTCTGCACAGCTCCACTTCCCTGCTCCCTGGGCTGGATCCTGGAAGGGATCGGGCTCCGCACGCACCCGACACCACCTTCCCCGGGCAGAGAGACTCGGGCAGCAGCCCCGGGATGAGCACGGTCCAGGCTGCGGGCTGGGACACAGCTCAGCACGTGTCGGCCCCCGAAACGGCCGCTGGTTTCAGGTGGACAGCACAACCCTGGGCAAGAAATGCCCCGGCACCCAGCAGAGGAGAGCGCGTTYTAATGTCACTGACAGAGAGGAAGAAAAAGAAATTTTTTAAGTTTCAGGTCGGTTGTTACAGCAGTTCGGCCGTGATGCTGCTGTTTCCTTGGGGTGAGCACGGAAATGTCCCTGCTCGGAGGAGGTGAGAGGCAGAGCCGGKCCCCAGCCCGAGCAGGGACTCGCTCAAGGTCGCCCCGAAGGTCACGGCCAGGGCCAGGGCTGCTGCCTCCCGCCACGGGGCCTCTCTGGCCTGGCCCCAGCTGGTGTCACAGGGCTGGGGGAGGCATGGGGTGGGGGGAACCCCCGGACACCGCACTGGCRGGGAGCAGCGGGGACCCCCATCTCTGCTCTGGCCTCTCCAGAGCCCGAGGGTGCAGCAGGGCTGGGCCAGAGTGAGTAGGACTGGATGGGATGGGGCTGGATGGGATGTCCCCTCCTGCTGTGCCAAGCAGGGGGGCAAGGGCAGCCCCGTGCCAGGGGTCCCCCCCAGTCCTCGTCCCCGTCCCCACCCCGCACGTCACTCTAATTACCCGCTCTTAAGGAAGCGCCTGATAGTTCTGGCCATTTAAGGTAGCCCCAGCCCCTCTCAGTAAGGGTAATTGGGCCATAATTTGTTTTCGGTGTCAAGATGGCGTCAAAGATAAGACAAAAATCTCGAGGTTTGGGGGCTAAAGAGACAGGAGAAATCCTGACCCGGGGCCGACCTCGGAGGAATGGCCACAAGCCCCAGTGAGTAACATGGCAGGTGAAAGATTTACTGCCAGGAGAGCTTTTTGATCCTCTCCCAACACTCGGAGCCTCTCAGCCCAGTTGCTGGCTCCCAAGTCAGACTGTCTCCTCGGAGTACCRCTCAGGTGGGAAGGTTTTCTGTCCAACAGAGGCCCTCTCAGCTGCAAAGTTCATGACATGCAATAGTTCTTCCTCAAATCTCCATGCTTCTGGAGTCACGTGATTCTGAGACCCATCTAAAGAGAAGATGCATTTCCAATTCATAGCTGCAGAAATGATGTCCAAGCATGGGAAGACTCTGGAGCCACAAGGCAGATGAAGGCTCCAACTTTTTTTTCTTTCTTTTCTTTTATTGTTTAAAACAAATCCAAACTCTCCGGGTTTTCACCCCTATGGCTGTCCCTGCTTGGATCTGCTAGCACTGAGCTCTGCCAGGAATGTATTTCTCCATGCAGCTGCCTGTGCTGGGAGAAGACCAAGAGCACTGCACCCTGGGCCAACCTTCCCAAGACCATCCTTCAAACAACAGACAAACTCACCGTCCACYCCATGCCCCTACCTCTCCAAAGTCAACCTTCTTTGCTCCACTCCATGAAGGCCCTTTCCCCAGCACGGGGTGTTGGGAGGAGTATTTACTCCTCTCACAAGACTCACATGCTTGCTGTGGGGTTAGGAAAGGTGCTCACCACGGCTTTCTGCAGAATGACCCACCCTTGTCCTGCTCAGTGCTGGAGCAATCCCATTAGCAAGCATCTTCTCTGGCAGCGACGACACTTTGCTGCCAATTTCCCACTGATCTTCTCCCACGACATCTCAGCACAGCCCTCAGGTGAAGCTGGATGGTGTGGGGTGGCACAGCAGCCCACTTGTGTCCCACGCAGCAGCTGGATTTAAGGTCCAGGATGGAAGCTGGCTGGGAGCTGGGGCTATCTCGTGGAGGATCAGTGCTGTACAGCTCAGGGCAGGGGGTGAAAACAGCTGGGCACTTTGCTTAGCAGGACTTCGTGCCATCTCCATAGCTGTGTGATGCTGGACAAGCTCTGTCTCTCCTGGTTACTCCAAAGCTAAAGTGCAATAGCAAACCTGGAGCTGCCACGGGTCCAGGAGCCTGCGGATCAGAGGGGCCAAGGAGCCAGACGGACCTGCTGGAGCGCAGGCGGGAAGCGCAGGCCGGTGGGAGGATATTTACTGGCGAGAGGAGAGCGAGAGAGGCAGTGACCCAAGAGGCTTGAGCCGAGGGACTGCAAGGCAAGAGCACGCGCTCGGAGCCTCGCCGATTCCCTGCGACGGATCCCCGAGGCCAGGAAGGTCCTTGMTCGCAAAGTTTCCTTTTTCCCTGCTTGTTCTTTTGCATGAGGAATTCAGGTCCTGACCACCCTGAAAGACTTTACAGTAACCAGAGAAGTACGGGAATTCATGGCGTCACTAGCGGCTGAAAGCTGAGGAATTGAGAGGAAAAGGGATTTTTTTTTCCTGAGACTGCAGCTACCTTGACAAAATTCTCATGGCCTGTAACTGACCCGCAGGAGCAGCCAGGGGGGAATGTGGGGGCCAGAGCAGGCTGGTTTAATTGCCTCGGCCAGGAGCTCCTTCCCAAACTGAGAAGCTGGAAGGAGTTATGAGTCTGAGCTAGTGCACAAAGCTTGCGTCAACCCCGAAACTCCCTCCTCTGCTCACCTTCACYGTTCAGCTTCCACTGTTTTGGTCCTGTGTCTGATGGAGAGTGGAAGGACAGCCTTTGCACTGAAGCTCATCAGCTTGACTCAAACTCAAGCCTGGGCTGCTGCGTTGAACAGCTCACCCTACAAAATGTCCAGGAAGCAAGCCAGCTGCTTAGGGCTACACCCACGCAATTCCACACCCAATGCCCTTTTAGGCTCCTATTTCTAGGAACGGGGCATAAAGAGGTGGGAAGGCCCTTGTGGAGATACCTTTGTTGGCCTGCTTCGGAGAGCGCATGAAGGACTCGGAGGAGAAGAGCTGCAGGGAGGAGTGGGGAAAAGAGGGTCAGGGAAAGGAGGGAAGGGAGGAGGAGAAGGAATAGCCTGGTGAGGGACAGCAGCTCCCCGGCACTGTAGTTTGTGCTAGTCTAATAAGAAAAGCCCTGTACCCAGTGCTATCACTGCCCCAATGAGTAGCCTTCAACCTGCTTTTTATCCCCAGGACAATAGAGACACAGAGGGCTGAGGTGAGTTGAGGCCAGCAGTAGCGCACCAAGGGCTCCGCTTTTTACATGAGGGTCAGGGTTTATGGCCAGTAAATCAGTGGAAATCCCAGGAAAAAGTTAAACAACCTGGTACTGTTGCGAAGGTGGGTGTGGAACAACACGAACATCAACCTGCAGGGTACAGGGATCCTTCCAGGGCAGACTGGACAGGGAAGAGCTAACAGTCCTGTTTTGGGACACCTACGGGGATCCTGGCTGCCCTCTGTGGCCGGGCAGAGCTGAGAAGGTGCCGGGCTTTTTCCCCCACATCTCCGTGCAGAGGGGCTGGATGTGGCGCCTGCCTTTCCCACCCCAGCCCAAGGAAGGGCCTGTAATTTGGACGGCAAGCCACCAAACAGGAGATCAGATTGCTCAGGGCTGCCTGCCAGGCCATGGCTGCCGGCCTGCCGTCTGCTCAACAGGCGCAGGAGCTGGCGGAAACCCAGACACCAAGCTGAGCTACGAACGAGCTGGCTCCAGGACCACTGGATACAACGCACCACCTTCCCTCTTCTAAAGGCGGACTTGCCCACACAGGCGTCAAGACCAGGGAGAGACACGGGCGACACTCACACCTCTTGGACTCAGAGCCTCCTCTCTGCTTCGCGACCACAACCTGGGTCAGTGAGCTTGCGAATGCGGTGCCCGTCATTGTGCTTTCTGGTCCCTGGCAGTCCATCCTCGTGGTGGGAGAAGCAGCAGAGCCACCTCAGCTACCTGACACTTCCCTCTTCTGTCTCGCAGTCTCYGCTCTTCCCCACAGGCACCTTGGTGCTCCCTGCTGAATCACGGAGTGCTTCCTGCAACACGTAAAGGGAGCAGATCTTGGAGAAAGTTCCAAAAACAATTAAGTAAAAGCACATTAGGGGGCTTTGAGGTACTTAGGGAAGAAGCCAACACTGCCTGCAAGGATAAGAGATGTGAAATCAACTCCAGCTCCTGGCAAAGTGAGATTGAGTGCTGGCAGAGCCGTGCAGTCATCCCTTATTGGATACAGGGGAAATAATAAAAAAAAAAAAAAGGAAAAAAGAAAAGCAAGCCCTAAGGCTCTCCCCTGCACACTCAGCCTGCTCAACCACATCTCTAAAACATAAAACCATTAAATCCACATTCACATTTTTCCCCAGTCCTCTGCGCTGCCCTTTCTGCTAGGGAGCGGRGAACCGAAGCCTGGTTTCCATCAACGTTGCGAGGAGGCCGTAGGACGGCTCACGCAGAGAATCGGACGTGTTCAATTTCAATGTCCAACCAGGGAAAAAAAAAAACCCAAACAAGCCATTTTTATGATCTCCACATCCCACTGCAGCATAATCCCGCTTCCGGTATCTGACAAGTACAGCCGGCTCCTACCGAGGAGGCATCTTCGGGACGGGAGGATGGCTCTGTCCCCCCGCCAGCTGCCCTGGGCYCCGAGGTGCAGCTGCAGAGCACCCACCACCCGGGTTCCTGAGCTAACACTGCCCTCGCACGGCCGCAGGGAGCGGAGAGAGGGACCTGCAGCTTTAGGCCCATCAGATCAATCTGCTGGTTGCTTAGTTTCTCAGTGTGAACACGTTAAAAAGACTGAGCAGATTCCTCCTTGGTTTTGAGCTTGAAATCGTCTGTGGGTTTCTTGGCAGGGAGTAAACACGAGATTAAGCAGCATTATTCATTAGCCTATAGAATTAACAGATTAACTGGCAGTTTGTTTCTATCACTGGAGTTTCCGTTATACCCTCTCATGCTAAAGACGGCACCTGCACAACAGGTTGCTGCCTACAGCTGTCCCCCTTCAGCCCTTCCCCCTTTCCTCCCTGGGCAGGACACCTTCTCACTGTGCTGGCAGAAGAGCCCACACTCACCAGTTTGGGAATGCCAATGACACGGCTTTTCCCCTTCCACTGGGCTATGCTGCCCTTGTCCTCACCTGAAGACCTTTCCCTGATACCTCCTAAAAAAGCTTGACAACACGCAGGTGATGTCCTGTGAAGTGATCTACACTTGCGCCTTGTTTCACGGTGCCTGACTGTGTCACCTCTGCTCTTGCCTTCTTCAACGGAGAGCTCTCCGAGACAGGGACAACACTCTTGTAGCATGGTAGCATGCTGCCTCGCACGAAAAGATCCTGGATCATTGCAAAGGCCTCCAGACACATCCACCAATGCAGGACGTTGGGATTTGTTTCTGATGTGCCAGCTTAGTCTCCCCCAGCTCTCCAATACATCAAGGTCAGTCTTGAGCTAAGAGAATATTAGGCTCAAACATAACTACTGATCATTGATCATTTCTCACAGCTTAGTAAAGCATCAACACATGCAGTTCTCTAAGGTCTCTTCCCTGCAGTCCCCACTCCCTTGCTACTGAAAGCTAATACCCTGGGATGTAGGACAGGGGGGACCCAGTGCCTCCTGCATGCATCACTGGCAGTATAAAYGGGCATGTTCTGCATGGCTGGTAGTCACCATACAGCAGCAACACAACCTGCCGCTCTCCTCTCCGAGGCCATTTTATCACTTGCCATGAACTGAACGATGATAAGCAGACAGGTCAGTTGGCTGTAGGACAGCACCAAGCAATAAGGATACAGAAGATGTTGTGGGATTATTTCAGGGAGAATTATCTGTGCAAATTTTTACTGCACATCAACAGTGCAATTTAATTTGACAGTGATAAATTCAGGTCACGTATTTTGAGTGTAAAGCTCTCAACATCCTATCATCCTCCTCTGTGAGAGCCCAAGTGTCTGAAAAGGTACACTATAACCTCTTTCCTGGTTAAAAATCAAGGCTAAAGCATGCCTCAGACAGTGCCAGCAGAGCCTTAGGAAATGCCATGACAGGGTCCCGGAGAACCAGTATTCAAGCTCCAGTTTCTGGCATCACTCGCTTCCTCACTGCAGCAAAGAATGAGGCATCTTTGCCTCTAAGGCTGATGGGCAGGAGGAAGAGCAATATGGGAAAAAGAAATGAAACAAAGCACTACATGGAAAAGGATCTTGTAGCTTAACTAACTGAACATTGGGATGCTACATGTCAGCATTGCTCTGGAGTAGCACTCACCTTGTCAGCTGGGCATGCAGCTTCGACTCTGGAGGACAGGAGCTAGGAGTCATGCGGGAAACGTAGCCAAGGGTGTACTTGAGAAGGAAGCAGAAGCACAGGGTTGAACTAGACGAAGATTAATTAAGAAACATGAATCAAATGAGACGCTGCACTTGATTGACACGTTCATGATGGGGGGAGAGGGGGAATATCCCCATCATAGAAAAGCCCAACGCTCCCCAGAATGCAAGGTCACGTGGCTCTCCAACACATCCATCTTTCTTGTAAGGTCTTCTTTTTGTTGCATTCAAAAGACTCCGTGATTTGCATCCATGCAACCCACACAGGTTTGTCACAAAATATCGCATCACCTGAGTTTTCTACTTCAGGCTTGACCAGTCAGCAGTGCCATTCTCCCCTCCATGTCTGCAATATTCTCAGCCCTGGGGAGGTGGGTGGGAAATGACAGTGAATCAGAGAAGCCTGGCACAATACATCCATGCAAAGCAAAACTCCATTGGCTCTGGAGCCAACGGCGCTAAGGGCAGAAAGGCAAACAGAAGGGAATGTAGGCCTTGTTGCTAGATAGATCATTTATTAAAGTGAAATTCAGCATTTTTATCTTTGTCAGACAGTACAGAGTTAAAGTCTCATACACAGTGGAAGCAGGACATTTCCTACACCTCAGAGAAATGAGTTCTACAGTTTTTGCTATAAGTTACTAAGTTGCTTTAACAATACACAGCTATATTACACAGTTAAAAATACAAGGTGTCCAAAACATTTGGCATAAGATCAGCACAATACATGGAGGCCATAAACAGAAAAGGGAACACAGTTTTCCTCTCCCAGTAAGCCCGCTAAGACTCCAAGCCATTCTGCAAGTTACTGCTGTTCCCCTCCCCTGCACTCTAGCTGCGGAGCAGAGAGCTGTGGCCGGACGGGAGCAAACCCAGCCCCGTCAGGGCTCACTAAGTAAGAGGCTCCTGGAGCCTGCTGATGTACAGGATGGCCTGCAGAGCTGCTTGCAAGGGAAGTCCAGGTTTAAGGCAGGAGCCCCCCTTCTCTCCCCACACTTTCTTCAACCATTTAATTCATTCCAAACAGATGTGTTCACAGGCAAGTCAAAAACGCGAGACCAGGGATAGCTGTGAAGAGTGCAAGGAGCACTGCATCGTAACAGTTCATTTGCGCTTTGAAAGTGGAAAATGAAAACTCCCTAACTTGGTAAACTAGAGATGGCTAAAGGGCATCAGTGACAAGAGGAGTGAGGCATCAATAACATTCCTTCACCTTTGGGACTCTTCAGTCAATACTCTGGGCAGTACAAGGACTGCTTTTGTACAGGAGGCTAGCTTGTCTTACCCACTCCTTTAAACTGTAGAGGCAAAGTGACTCCAGTGCTCTGGGGAAGTATAATGATCTGCAAATTTAAATAAACAGTCCCCCAGCAGACCATTTCTCTCCCCTCCAACTCCCTCTTACTGCTGAAGATCTCCCATTGGTATTTACATTTGGCTCAACCAAAAGACGTAAAGTGCACAGCTCCCCCCTTCTTCCCCCTCTCATAAAACATCCATTACAAGAGCTAACACAGAACAAATCTTCCTCCACGCTGCTAACTGTGGAAGCGTGTTTTGTTCAGTCTCTCTGTGGGCCACGTCCTGTTTCATCTTCTCTGTGCTATCATGACCCGCTTGAAAACTTGCACTTACTGTGGATTATTTTGGCTCTTGATTTCAAAGCCTCTCTGAAGCCAGCTTGCACTTAAAACTAACTTTAAATGCCAGACTTGATATGTTTTGGTCAAGTCTTGCACTCCAGGCAATCTAGTGGTTTACAGTGACATTTCTAAGGAAAACTGGGACACCAGAGTACTGGGGACAAGTGGTACAAACCTGTCCGCTCTGCTTTTCTCAGGCTGAGCATCTAAAGTGCCTGGCAAAAGAAACATGAGCTTTTAATGCAATTGTTTACTTCAGGTTGACATACAATGTTCTTTGAGATGCAGAAATTAAAAAAAAAAAAAAATGCATTCTAACACAGCCTCCTTGGATATATTTGCACTTTTCAGCCACCATATTGCCACCGACTCAAGTCTTCGCATGCTTTCAACTCCCTTCAGTTGAGCTCAAGCCAATAACTACCAGCAATGATTTCTTCTTCTTCCCTTCAAGTAAGCAGAGGGTCAGCATACAGTATGAAATTAACCCCGGAAGAGATGTTTCCACATTATTTGGATTTCACACTAATGGCTTTGGATCTATTCAGAAGTGTAATGAAGTTAATGCAACTCTTCAATGAGAATTGAATTAGGCTATGTAATTGAATTAGGCTATATAATGGCTGGAGGGCTTCAAAGATGATTCCTCTGCCCCAGGGTGAATGTCACCTATGCAGGCTTGTAATAAATAAGCTTCCGCTATTATAAATGGAAGATGACATCTGGTCATCCTCCATGCCCCCAAGGCTTGTGCTCCATGGTTCAAAGCTAGACAGAATTTAAGGCCCATCTGTGAAAAGCAAAATGTAAAAGGAAAAAAAAAATCTCRTCATACCAGCCAAAGCGATTTGGGTCTTCCACCTTTCCAACAAGTCCCATCTAAAAGTGCTGAGAAAATGTCCCACCTCATGGCTTCACAAGTGTGAGGTTCAAACACRTTTACTTTGAAGTTTAAAACAAAAAGTTGGAAAGTCTTTTTTAATTGGCATGCAGCATAAGGAATCAAATACACAGAATGATATTATACAGAACGACAATTGCATTGTTGCGTTTTCTGGTTATTAGACACTAAATGCTTTTCAAGAATCACAGGCACCCTGAACATGGATATTGCTACTGAATTGACGCGTGATTTCAGTTTATAGCATGGGAGCCATAAAGAGGCTAACCCTTCCAACAAGACATCGGCTTTCTTTTGCTCAAGGCGTTTTGCTCTAGCTAAGTTGAGAACAAGGTAATAAGGCATTTGCAAGGGTTTATAAGGCCATGGGGTCTGACAGCCAAAGATTCTTCTGGTCCTTTGGTGTCTTGCCTCCAAGCTTTCCACCTTATAAACAACTGCTAATGGCTGGTAAACATCTCTTCATCATCACGCTTCACTAAGAATTTTTTCAAAAAAGTATAATTGCTTTAAGAGTGAAACCAACAAGGATCACATTTCATATCAATTGACTATTTTCAGGAAAAAAAAAAAAAAGTTTCCTGGATAACACCTCTGCACAAAAGCATTCCAGTGAATACACCTGAACAGATGGAACCTGCCACCATATTTCCTTGAAAACAATCATTTTGCTGCTGGCTGCTAAAACACCCCAACAGATTTATTTACTCTTAGAAATAAAACAAAACAAAACACAACAACAAAAAAGTAAACCCCAAACAAACTACATTTTTACAGTTTTGGTCTAGAAGTTACAATGAGGCATAACCCTCTCAACTCAGAAACTCATTTTCCCTTGGTAATATCCCCTGATTACATGAGCACTTTGAAGATTAACATGCAGAGAACATACCCTTTTAGCTATCTGTCCTGAATGAGAGAAGCCAGATCATGTTGACTGATGTGGGAATTACTCCATCCTTTCAATAAGGAAAGGACCAGCGTAATTAGGAAATTTTTAAACATTCATGAAATACCAACGCAAGACACTCTCTCCTCATTCCTTGAACCTCTCTCCTAGCTGATGTTCTCAAAATCCATACTGAATCGAACAAGGAAATGCTGAAACAATCACATTCCCCAAAACTTTACAAATGGGACATGTACCAAAACAGAGTATTTCTGCCTATGACACAGGACTTAGACATGTTGAAGTTTGTTGAACATGTTTTTGGAGTATAAGCAAACACTTCAGAGCTGATGTGAACAGCTTGCTTTAAACTGTGACTTGATTTTTAGAGAGACCCCGGGAGAGCTTCAACAAGAGCTTCACTACGTGAACCCTTCATGCCTTACGAAACATGATGCAGTACTAAGCTGGGATCGTGATCTGTGTGTTTAGCTCTTCAAGAAAGCTTAATCCAGTTTTGGAATATTAAAACCTGCCATTGACAAAATGCTAGTCAAAGTTTTCTACTGTTCTGTTCGTTGATTAAGGCTTGTTGAGAATATACTCTCTATGTGGAGTCTTGGCATCTTGAACCAGAATGGAGACATTGGTTAGGACAGCAAAGAAACAGAGTGGTGCTTTAAATCATGAGATCCCCTTGAACAGAATTTGAGGTCACTGGAGAACAGTCAGTCACGACCAACACTTTTATAAGCTCCTTTTGCCAAAATAACCACTGTGTTATTTGTAAGGACACCTTGGCTTTAAATAACAAAATCAGAGCGATCTCCTCCTACAGCGCCCAGTTGAAGAGCACCAGCATGCCACCCTCCACTCACACAGCTCTTATAAAGCACACGAAATGCTCACAAAAGGCAAGTGCTTCAATACTTTTTGCCCACTGCAAAGACAGATGAAACGCATCATGCTCCAGTCAGTTCACTACCCCGGTTATGGTGCTGYACCCATTAGCGTAAGTCTGCTTTATACCAAACAGAGACCGCTGAGCCCACTAATCCACACAGCAGTTTTGTGACACCTGCTAAAGACTAGCTTCAGTATAAAATTCACATCACTTGTGATTGATACCTGATCTGACGCAGAGATTAAGAGACAGATGTCTTAAACCATTGTTTCACCTACTATCACCGAACCTTGAATACAAGGGAAATACGCATAAGTGAATTAAATGAGCATTTCTAACAACATGATCGAACCCAGCAAATAAGCTGTATTTGCCTTAATGCCACATTCTGAGAAAATGCAGAAGTTTTTAAATGCTTACAGACAATTAGTGAGTTCTTAAATAAAAGAAATTAGAAAAAGACATTGCAGAGAGTTGTTTGGCATCCATGTCGGAAGGGAGMGGGAGGAAAAATGGTAAAAAAAAAAARRAAAAAAAAAAAATCAATTTCAGACTAGTCAAGTAGGGTACACTGGAGTAGATTTGGTGAGCTGGAGCATTTGTAGAAGTTTGGGACTTGAAGCACTGACTCAAGGCAAGACAGAGCATGTGTAGCTGGCGAGCAAGCTTCAAACAAACTTCTGACCCATGCATCTCAAGAATGAATTTTATCTCTGCCGCTATTCCAGTCCTGCGCCAAGACAAACTGCATGGTGGTTTGTGATGCAGTCTGAATTCAGTGAAAAATTTCCATCTGTGATCTGAATTGCACCGAGATGCATATTTCCAGAAATGGTTTAAAACACCGAGTTGACAAACTCCACAGTCCTACAAATTTCTTGGTTTCCCCATTACCCTCATTTCTTTATTCCAATGCGACTTTGAAATGAGGGGAAGAAGTCTTCAGAAACATGCTGGGCACATGTTTTCAAATACTCCTGATAAGAATGTCTGTGTTTTTTTCTGTCATCCAGATTTACTGCATTTTAAAAAAAATTTACAATATACTTCAACAGTTTTTATATACCTAAAATGCACAATACCATCTGTTCCTTCAAGGTCTCTCTTATTCCAAGTCATGTTAATCTTCATTCTAGTTGCTTGCTACCTTCTGATTTCTGGTCCAGCCTGCTCTTGTTGTTCTTCACCATATAGATGAAATATGCAAGCGTCTCTTTCTCATTCACAGGTATATTCCTGAAGTGACGACTGACAGTCTAGAAGGACAACATGTAAAGAGACAGAAATTCTGAAATTAAAAAGTAGAAATAATCAGAACAGGGTTTCTCTTCGCTTTCCAAAAACGATTTTATGGTCACTGAGCGTAATATACTTTTAGTCAAACATGCACCAATTCAAACTGTCAGTCCTCATTTACCTCTCTCTCTTTACAGCTGGAATGTGCATATGAACATAGCACAGTCTTGCTATGTCAGCAGTATTTGCAGCCAACCTACAAGTGGAATTTGGAAGCCAGAATGTCCTCCTGCCAAAGCAGCATAGCCTCTCCTAAGCGGCATTTCATGCCGAGATTATTTGGAGAGCAAGTTTTCCCTGCATCTCAGTATTTTAAAGGAGAGTGTCAGAAATATTGAAACACTCTGCTGTGTGAACCAAATGTAGCAAAGTTTTAGAGTCCAAAGGAAAACACATTGGATAAGTTTTCACTGGAAGGAACACCAGGGGATTTGCAATGGGAGGGTTAGGATTTGGTTAGGGCTACCCCTCTCTGACACTAGCATAAACCCTAAACCATTAGCTGCTTTTTCCTCAGAAAATGAATGTAGAAAACATGTTGGAGCTGGATGAGATCCGCTTCTCATATGGAAGAAGCTCTTTTTTGGTACCCAACACAGCTCCAGAACTGGATGTTGATGCAGGTTGAGCAATAAGTCACTCCAAGAAGATTTATGGAAGTTTGAGTTTTCCTTACGGTGGGGTAGCAGCAGGAGTCTAAGAGCCTCAGGCAGCAGTGATTCAAGCATGGGAGCTGGACGAGGATCCAGCGTAGGGTCAAAGCTGCTCAGACTTCACAGGAAATCTGGGAAGTGTGTGACAACTTTAAGTTAGGCTCCTTTATTT
Organism: Oceanodroma leucorhoa; assembly: GCA_030449065.1. Lineage (NCBI taxonomy): Eukaryota > Metazoa > Chordata > Aves > Procellariiformes > Oceanodroma > Oceanodroma leucorhoa. The sequence continues at coordinate 1,669,470 of JASVER010000154.1, read as the reverse complement.
TCTGCTTGCATAGTATTTTCTTTTTTTTTTTCCTCCTGGGCACATTCATGGTAAATTGCCTAAGCAAGTAGTCCTTCACGGCAGGAGGTAGCTGAGAGACTATGAACTGGTTAGTTAGAACATGACAAATCAGAACTACTAATGAGGACATACACCCACCCTGCTTCGTTCACCTCCTTCACTCCTACATGCACTACACTACGCATTCTCTATATTCTGTATACTCATTCCCTAGTTTACTTTGAAAGAGAGCAAGACAGTGTCTTGCTGTCTTTTTTGGTCTGCCGGCTGTTGTTCTTTAAAGCAAAAGCAAAACAGACAGTTTTGGGCAGACGGTTGTGAAAGCCTCAGCTTACAAAAACAACCTCGTTACCATTCAGTAACTGCTACAGTTTTTTCAAGTTTAGAGAAGACACTTCCCACAGAATGCCTTCAGATCAAGTCAGGAAAGAGAGCAGAGCAGATGCACACCAAGCACAGCTAGCCCAAATAACAGAGAGTTACAGAGAGTTCTTTCTTAACAAGTACCCCATACGGTGAGAAAGCAGCAGTAGAGGCCCTTAAGGAAAGGGCCTTTTTGACTTAATACAGAATCATAAGACATCAGGACAAGGGAGGGAAATAAGGAATCTGAAGTCATGGTCAGTGATTTTGCCTTTAATAAGAAGCAATTCCAACCAGCTCAAGTGCCTGTGAGGAAAGAAAAACTAATAGGGGCACTTAGGGTGACTGGTAGTGCGTAAGTCTGAGTTTCAGTACAGCAGCCATCTTCAGTTAACACCTACGCCACTGGAAAACAGGTTCTGTTTCTGCTCCCTAAAGGTAACGGATCGTGACTATGARCAAGAAGGGAAAGGAAGCAGAGAAAAGCAAGTTACTAAAACATGCTTTCACGAGCCAGCTTCCATGTATTCCATGACTGTCTCAGATGAAAGAAAGCACGCAGCTTTCTGTTGGCGTCATCCCCTGAAACCTTTCGCAGAGCACACAGTACACACTAGCGAGAGAGTCACTACAGGTATTAGTGTCCAAGAAATGTGCACTTCAGCAGAGGAGATAAAAAAATTTTTAATAACAGAGATGATACTACCTCTGTCATCACTTACTTCTGCTAACTGAGCCTTGTTGAGTCCAGGCCTAGTCTGCAACTTATAATGTCTCTTGTAACGTCGCAGAGTGTTCACTTGGAGCTGGAACAAGTCAACCTGGAAGTGATGCAGAGAAGAGGGGATGAGCACTGCCTTTACCCTCTATTAGGCAGAAATGTAGAGTTATCTAAAAATAACTRTTTCTTCCTCAACAGGACTGTTCCTTGCCTGCATTCAGAACCACATCAGCTTCCTTACCGACAAATCTAAGTATATTTTGTATCTGTTAATGCTAACGGACCAAAATAGCCTCAGGGAAATACAAAATTTTGTTCTGGTTCACATGCTGTCAACAGAACTGCTGGCCAATTTCTGCTCTCAATTACACCTCTGCAACCTCCAAGCAAAGGGGAACCTTTTGTTCCCACAAGGTTTAAAAAGCTCACACATGAAATACCAATTTAGCAGGCACTGAACAAATGGTTTGTGACATAAAACAGAGTACAGAGACAGAGAAGAAATTAAATTCAAATACTTCAATGGGAAGTGCACTGTTTAAAAGCAAGGGTGGTGGTGGGGGAGGTTACAGGAAGGAAGATGAAGATCATGTGGAAAATGCCATGTTTCAAAGACAAAAGGAATCTCYGCTGAAAACCAAGAAGAAAATGACATTAAAACTGACACACTGCAGAGTTCCCTATTCAGTTAGGTGACGTGCATCCCCCAGTTTTTCACCATCAAATACCCCRCATGCTCTACAGCACTAACATTGTTAAGTGCCAGCTGGGTTTTCACCAATCATCCTGGCAACTAACGTAAAGCCTGTATGGGAAAGTTTTGACAGAGAACCTTATAGAATAGAGACACAAACAGCTACAACAAAAGGTCAGGTATCTTTAAAAAAAAAAAAAAAAAAAATCAAAAACTTGCTACTCTTTCAACACCTCCACACAGGAGGTGTGTGGACACAGATTTGCAGTCAAGACACAGCTTTGCTGGTAAAACAATTCTTGGTGTTTTTTTTTTTCCAGAAATAAAATGCTTTTTGCCAATAGGGGTGGCATTTCCGGCAGAGGGCTCTGCTGATGTGGCCAGAGCTCAGCTCCTCCATGAACACCACCTCTGCACAACTTTTTGCAGGGTCAACAGTACCAGAAACATCACCAAAGCAAATACAGAACACAATGGCACAGAGAAGAGATTATTCTGGAGTTCTGTAACACAGGAAAAAAAAGGCAAAAACAAAATCAAAAAAACAGGCCTATTTCCTAAAAATGAAAAGATATTACAAATTATTTGAAGGCAGTTTTAAATAGTGCCCAAAATACCATATATGCGAAGGTCCGGAGAAGCTTAATATCTTTGGATATCATATACCCAAACATAGAGAGACTGACCTATCTCTAGTGTATTTGCAAAACGATGCACGCTAGGTAACAAAGAACCATATCAGGACCTCAGTCACCACTGAAAATAACTTACTTTTACCTTTAAAAAAGAATTAGTATCAAATACCGTTTTAACAGCTCTCTGTTTGGAAGCAGTACATACATGAAGCTGTGCCGTTACCTTATCATACCCCTTTTTATAGATAACTTTACATGGGCAAAGAACTCATACAGGGATGAAGAAGAAAATTAGGACATTACACATCAGAAAAAAGTCTTCCTGAAAAATGAGAGTAATTCCATAGCACTTTCAGTGGAGTTGCAATTTAAAATTTAAATATTTCCCAATACCTGAAAACATCCAAGTCAAAATTCAACATGCTCGAAATCGGTAAAGCATCCTACACCCACGTGGCATCTACTAACCTCCGGGACATCCGTTTCATGCTCAGGAGAGTCACCTCCGTCATCACTTGTCTTCCTCTTTCTTTTGTTTCGGACACTTTGAATGAAGTTCTTGTGAAAGTCACAAATATACAGATGTCTCACCTAAGAATAAGAAGTAGTGAAAAAGCAATCAGAACAGGTACTGTAGAAACAGCATTCAACAGCAGGCACTTAGACACCAGTATGACAGAGTGCATCCCTCATGACTGGCATGACTGACTGCCTCATGACATTAAGGAATTTCTAATCTTAAACTCCAGGAATGGTATCATACTCTTGAGTTAGAGATAATTTACATCACAAAGACTAAAGGCAAGGAAAATGAAAGACTCAACAGCTCCAGCTGAACCTGAACCTCTGCAGCTAATATATTTCTTTTTTATGGTTGCAATCACATGTCAGAAAAAAACAGGTAATTGTCTGGACGAAGTGCATTTGCTTCAGGACTTACTACCAGGCAACTACCAAGAAAAACATCATTCTGTTCCACTCTTGTGAATTTCCTGGTTTAAATAGTACGTGAGATTATTAATGCAMGTGTTTAAAAATCTAGATCAAATAAAAGTTGGCTAATTGCCTCAATTAAAACAAGCAAACCAAAAGCAAAAATCTCTTTCCTATACCTTATCCTGTCATGGAACCCCCTTTTTAACAGATATTATCTCACTAGAATTAGCATATATACAACAAAGGACCACAAAAGATCAAAATTATTTAGTACCTGTAAGGCAAAAATGTCTTCAGATGACACAGGCACCCTACATTTGGAATCACTCTATGCAGCCTGCTTCACACTTTCCCTTCATTTTGAGTTCATTAGTCAGATTTCCCCTTTTTATTTCTAAAGCCTTCCATCTGTCAACAAGGAATTATTTCTAAAATGAAAGAAATGACTATACCACTAGACAAAACTGCTGAGGACTACAACCAGGAGAAATACGCCGTTTTTTAAGAATAAGATTATGTTTCAAATTGAGTCACTCTCTTCCTGTGACATGATGTATTTCGGCTGTGCAAAAGGGACCTAACCAACTGGGGAAGCTGCCAGACTGACTGACTCAAAACTTCACCTTTTTTTTTGTTTTTAATGGTTTTAATCTTTAAAGATCAGGTAAGAAAAGCATGCAGAGCAGAATTCCATTAACCGAGTCACTTCTTCTGAGAAATTCCTTCTGTAATCTTGATGGGCTGCTCTGCCCTAACTATTTCATTACTCGGCAAACGACCCGTTTCTATCTTGAGCTGACAGCTGTCACTTAATGTCATTGAGCGGTCAGCAGCAAATTGGGCTGTTTAGTGCCGACCAGCGAACAAGTGCGCAAGTGCCCTGTTTAAGAGGCAGCACACCTCGCCTTTCGTCTTCATTTCTAATAATCTGCTTCGCTAGAACACGAATTCTTACCAATTGAAAAAGTAAGGTCAGTGACACCTAACTGAAATAGTAACTCATTGATTTCACCTAGTAGCATCAGCGGTTTTCAATACGCAACTGAAATTGTACTAGCACTATTGCCTCCGAAGCARAGATGCTCCTTTGCTCCCCCTGAAAGCCATCCGCTCCCCACCGCATGACAGCTTTCCTCCCAAACACTGTTCTAGTGCTGCTTCATTAAGCCTCACGAGAGAACCAGTGACTCGAAGAAAAGCCGCATCTTTACCCAGGCACGTTCTTCTCTTACCCCAGCGTAGTAACACTGAGAATGGCAAAACGCGGTCCAGAGGAACCGAGCATGCAACACCAGCCACCGCACCTCGCACCCCCTCTCCCCGCAGCTTGTGGGGGTTAGCTGAACCCCCCCGGGCAATCGGAAAGCTCAGCCTGCCCGGCGAGAAGCAACTTTCCGCCGCCCGCCCGCGGCGCAGGGAGCGCGGCCCCRCCGGGAGGGACCGCAGTGCGGTGGCGGGCCGGGGACGGCGAGGCGCGGCCGGCCGGCCCCTCAGCGGGGCTCGGCGGCGGCGGGCAGGACCGGCGGAGGCCGCAACTCACACTTTTGTCGATGTCCAGCTTCAGCTTCTTCTGCGAGATGCTCTTCTGGATCCTCTTGCTGAAGGACGCGTTGCCGGCGGGGCGCACGCAGCGGTCCCCGTCGTCGATGAGGCAGCAGCTCTGGCCGTAGAAGGGGGCGGCGGGCGGCCCATCCCGGCTGTCCTCCTCGGTGCTGAAACCATTCATCGCCCACCTGCCCGCCCCTCACCCCGCCCGGGGAGCCGACAACCGGGGAAACAGCCGTCGCCACCGCCGCCGGGCCGCCCGGCGCCCCCGCGGGGGCCCCCCACTCTTGCAGGGGCCCCCTCAAGGGGGGACCCCCCTGAGCGCCGGCGGAAGGGGCCGCGCCGCCGGCAGGGAGGGCCGCCCGCCGCCGCCCCTCAGCGGTGACCGCGGAGGCCGGGCCGGGCCGGGCCGGGCCCCCCAAGCGCCGCCGCCCGCGGGGGAGCCGGGACCCCGCACGCACCACTCACACACACACACAAAACCGCCTCCCCGGCAGCGGAAGTCCCGCCCCCCCGCCTAGCAGCCGGGGCTCTGGTTGGGTGGTGCGGCTCGCGGGGCGGGGCGCGCCGCCGCCGCTCCGGGCGCCTACTGGGGGGCGGCTGTGCCAGTCTGCCGCCACCGCCGGGCCCCGGCCCGCCCCCGCGTTGGCACGGCAGCCGGAAGGTCGCCGGCGGAGTGGCGCGCGAGCGCGGGGAGGGGGCCCGCGCGCCGTTGCCAG